>KL272815.1:4054-31433 GCA_000699545.1 Podiceps cristatus
AGGGGTGGACCTGCGGGAAAGCAGGGCTGCAGAGAAGGACCTGGGAATCCTGGTAGATGACAGATTAACCATGAGCCAGCAATGTGGCCTTGTTTCCAAGGTCAGTGGTATCTTGGGGTGCATTAAGAAGAGTGTGGCCAGCAGGTCGAGGGAGGTTATCCTCCCTCTCTACTCTGCCCTAGTGAGGCCACATCTGGAGTACTGTGTGCAGTTCTGGGCTCCCTGGCTCAAGAAGGGTGAGGAGCTACTGGGGAGAGTCCAGCAGAGGGCTGTAAAGATGACTAGGGGACTGGAGTATCTCTCCTACGGGGAAAGGCTGAGGGAGCCTGATTATTATTATTTATTAAATAATAAGTTATTATTTATTAATGCTTATAAATATCTCAAGGGAGAGTGTCAAGAGGATGGGACCAAACCCTTTTCAGTGGTACCCAGCATCAGGACAAGGGGCAACAGCCACAACAGGAACACAAAAAGTTCCATGTGAATGTGAGGAAAAAATTCTTTACCGTGAGGGTAACAGAGCACTGGCACAGGCTGCCCAGAGAGGTTGTGGAGTCTCCTTCTCTCGAGATGCTCACAACCCACCTGAATGCAGTCCTGTGCAACCTGCTTTAGCAGAGGAGTTGGACTAGATGATCTCTCAACCAACCCTTGTGATTCTGTGATTCCTGGAGGCATGTTCAGAATCAGGTTTGTGCTTTGATTGCTCCAGATATGCATGTTTTTTGCTAAAAGTCACTGGAAATGTCCAGAAAAGCTTTTATAAGCAGTTCACAGTGAGGACAGGCTACGTGAGATGTATGCAAATGATTTATGGCATCAGTAGCTCACTATGAATTATCATACTAAACCCTAGTTGTGGCTGATTTTCTGCAGTGGCCAGCTTTGTGTTCACCAGCAGTGAAAGATGCAGAAGCCATTCACTCATCGTGTGTGAGAGAATCCTTGTCAGGGTTATATGAAAGACTTGTGAAAGCAAGTTATACAGTTTCTTTAAAGTTTTTAAAATTAATTATGACCTTACTTGTAAAGAGTTGTTAACCTAAAGAAAAAAAAGTGTTGTTAAACAAGTTATGTTTCTCATAATTTTGCAAATGTATCACTAATTAAAAATACTATGCCTGGAAGAAGTGGAAAAAAATGTAAAATATGGATAAAGTTTAGCCATGCAGATAATTTCATTAAATGCAAAACTTTTTACAGTATCTGTTAGGTATATAGTGCTCTGTATTTTCTCCTAGCAGATTTATAATTTTTGTATCAGTTTCATAGCATGTATCCAAAAAAAGACTCCTGGTTGTTCTATGAGCCATGAATGTCTTAACATTTTATGGATATGACTGCACTATGTTATAATGGCAGCTATGTTCCATAACTACTGTGGTGGTCTCTCTCCTCCTCTCCTCTCCTCTCTCTCTTTTTTTTTTTTTTTTTAATATAACAAAATTTAAGATAAAATCTAGAAACAGATGCCTGCTTCTCATGCTCTGCAATAAAATGCAGCTCTGTTTCAGATATACTGCCATCTGTGAAGAGTTAAACACCTGAGAGTTCAGAGTTCCTGTGAGGTTTTTTTACCCATATGGAGGACTGTTAGGCTGTAGATATTGGGGAAAGATCTCTGAACAATACTGGTTTCTGGAGAAAATGACCATAAAGAACATGTTCAAAAATACCTTCTTTTGTATTGAAGTTATATTGGATGTTGTTATAAGGAAAGTTTTTATGATTATATAAGCAACTCTGTTATTTGAAAAAAAAAAATAAAAAAGGCATTTAGTCAATGAAACTTGCTGCTTTTAATGGTAGGTTATATAGCTACTGGTCTTAATTTCTTGCTATAGTTTATAAATCTAGGATCAATGTTTTTTCTCCGTAATCCTCCTCTGATTGTACCTTTTCTCCTCTGCCAGTCAGTCCTGGGGAAGACGTTTCCCCCTTCTCATTCTCATCTTTTCACAAGCTAGTAAATTACTGGGTCCAAAATGCATGAGGGATTACGTGAAAATCATCTTCAGCATTGTTTCCCATTAAAAAAGTTGTGTATACTATGTATCTTTTAGATGCTGAAATCAGTGACTTTATTTAAGGGTGGTGACAGAATTGCAATATGATTTTCAGTGTCTCAGGGTGGGGGGGAAGACAAAGCTATTTTAAGTCCTTACCTCATTTCCCAAGACAAAACATTTTGTGGTTTAGTTGTGTTTTGTTGTTCATCAGATGTCAATTTGCAAACAAGGTAAAGTGAGAGACATCTCCAGCTATCCAGGAGGTGGCTGCATTTCTGATATTCTTGGTGGTAAGGACTTTAGTGATGTAGAAAGTTTGAACCCAGCCTGGCATACATCCAAGCTTCTATTCAGGGTACTTCTTAGATATACTGGGAAAAGTTTCCTGTTATAAAATGGCATTAAAAAAGCTAATTTGATTTTCTAAAAATTAGCCTGATTAAGCTTGCAATAATGATTTATATGGTATGTTTTGTATTTTTTTTTTTTTTTTTGTATCTGAAATTGCTATTGCCTGGAAGGCCACACTTTGCAGAATTCATTGGTGTAAGGGCTACTGATTTAGCATGGCCTTTATACTTTGGCAATTGCATTGTTCCTTGCTAGTGTGTGCTGGCAGACATAGTTCTTTGGCAGTGAAATGACTCCATGGTACCAGCAACGAACACTTAAAAAGAAAAAACAAACAAAACCCCCACCACTAACTTTAGATGATTGCTAAATACGGGTGACATGATTAAGCACTTCCTGTATCCTATAAAGACAGACATAGAACTGAAGATCTGTCTGCTTGCTCTTGCCCTTAGGAACTGCAGTATAGAGCAATTCAAAACCATCCTTAACAGAGCTTAAATGCTAAGAATACAGCTTAAGAAATGTATCTCAATACATCTACCGCAGCTATATATATCTCTATATTAGCACACCATGATTTGTTGATGCTTACAGATGAGCACTTGATAAGCAGTTTGCAGTTATAATTGATTTATGGACAATCATAAATCAAAATTAAAAAATTAGTAATATTTCTCTCTGCTAAGTTATTTTTGTCTTCTCAAATTGTATTTGAAATAGGGAAACCACACGCATAGGGGTACTACTCCTTTTTTGTTCCTTAAAGGCCACTTGTCATTTTCTGTTCTTAAATACACAAGCATGTTGAGGATGAATTTGGGATGAGTTTGTCTGATCTGGAATTGCCTTGGTTGTGATGCTCTGGTCTTTTTATATTGCAAAGCCCTTTTTTCCTTTTTGCAGTTTTATATGGAAGGTAATAATTCTGCCTTTATTACACGTTTGTGACAAGAGTATTTTGCCATTTCAGGGTAGTCAGATCCAAGGAGGGTCTTGCCCCAAGACAGTGTTTCTGCCACAAGGCAATATCTTAACAGATGGACTCATCATTAGATATTCATGTCACATCCACCAAGACTGTCACCTTTGGATTGACAATGAAATTCAATTCTGGCTGCAGATAATTACTTCCTTACCAGGCAGAACCATGAGATCAAAGATCGGAAGTCAAAACTTGTCAGATACTTTTCTTTCTGTATAATTCCTTCTCTTTTCTTGGCTGTTACAAATACCAAAAAATTATGCAAATTCAGTTGCATTTATACAATTTCATATTAATTGAACATTAAAAATTTCAGAAGTTTAGATAATGCCAGGTGCTGTTATTTAACAAAGCTCCTAACTTACCAGTGCGTTAAATCCAGACCTTGTTTATTGTTGTGTACTTAATAAATAGGACTGATATCCCAGTCTTAGCTGGGTTGAAGGTTTGGGCCTTTATTAAAGATCCAGTAGTCGCCCTTGTAGACCAACTGTCAAATCACATTGTGGATTTCTTTGCAACAGCTATGAAACCACATTCTCTTCAGTCTTTGATACAAATAAAACTAATATAAGCTTCTAGCAGGGGATGTGTTTATTATGTGAAATGCAAATATTGGTTCTTTTCTATACATTTTATCAATAGCTTTTATGAAGTTTTTTCTTGTTCCTCCTCTATTTGTATTATCACCCATTCTTTTCCATTTTGAAATCCTGCTACAATACAGAGGATTTTCTATTCCTGCTACAATACAGAGGACTTCTCATTCACCAAACAGATGTTTTTCAGCATTAAAAAGGAAGTTTAAAGAAACTATCTTTAAAGCATTATACACTGTGTTGCAAGGTGGTCCAGGGAGACACTGTTATCCTTGGAAAATGTAGAAACTTAAAAATAAGCATTAACATGGCAGGAGTTATAACCTAATTTATTTTATCCTGTACTAAATTTCATTGTGCAGCTGGCTGATCAGCTGTGGCCTGATGATGCCTGAGAGGCACAGTGCTGTGCAATGGACCGTGTTTCCATCTTTTCCTTGACTCATCTCATTCTCTTTTAGAATGCTTTCCTCCGGAGAGAAAAAGAAAGGGCTGTGCTTTTGTTTTGGAGTGAATGTGCCTCTCCTTGAACTCCCACACAAAAACTAGACATTAGAGGATCTAACACAGTGATGACAAGAAACCTGTAAACCTCCTAATTAGACATGTCTTAAGTGTGAAACAATCAAACTTGGGGTTCTGCCCACCTCCGGGGAGCAGGCAGATAGAGAAGCTGCTGTTTTGCCACTTCATTATCACCCAGTGCACTGAATAGGAAAACTCTGATGTCACACAGTTGCTATAGCAACGCCGTCCTTGCTTATCTCTGTCTCTCTGGCAACAATCCCTTACTTTCTGCTATAGTGACACTCTTTGTTACTACAAAATTCCTTCATTGTGGTTTTATACATTCACAGCTCACATCGGGTCATTCCTTGGATTCAGACTCAGTGTCCTCCTTATACAGAGGATTACTGGACTTCTATCTCACATTAATTTTGGTAGGCTTTGAAACTGGAAAAGAAAAACAAACCATTTAGGAGACTATAGAGATGTGTGGTAGTAGAGTTGTTAGAAATGAAATTTCATTTTATAGGATGTAGGATTCATTTAAGTCTGTAGGGCCTGGGTTTCATTTGGGAGTTACCCTGGTTTCAAGCTACAGACCTGGGAGTCCTTGGGGAAGTTTAATGCCTGGGTTCCAGTTAGCTATCAGAATGGATAAAAGTTATAGTCTGAGGCACCTAAGGAAAGCAGCCAGAAGTGATACTTAATGGGCTGGGATTCTGTGAAGAGTTCCAGTGTGCATATAATCAATTACAAGATAAGAATCTTTATACAGAAGTTTAGATTTGTAGCATGTTTTAAGTTAGAAGGGACCTCCAGAGGTCCCCATCTGTTCTAACTCCTTGCTCAAAACAGATCTAATCAGATCAGGTTGCTCAGAAAAATTGGTCATCTCAGTTTTTAACACCTTCAAGAATGGAGATTCTACAACCTCTCTGTTCAAGTAGTTGACCACTCTTACTGAAAAAATGGGGGGGTGGGGAGGGGAATATTTTACACTGCTCCAACTTGTGTCTGTTGCTTTTTACCTTTTTGTCCTATTGTTTGTTGTGCACTTCCAAGAAGATTTCATCTCTGTCTTCTTTGCATCCTCCTATCAGGTAGTTGTCTGTCTGACCATTATGACGGCCCTCCACTGAACTACTGCAAAGCCCAAAACCGAACATAGTACTCCAGATGCAGTCTCACAAGTGCCAAATAGAGGGGGAGGGGAAACCTTCCCTGGACCTGCTAGCTCCACTCTTACAGCCTGGAACGTAGTTGGTTTTCTTTGCTGCAAGGGTGTATTTCTCACTCATGGTCAAGTTAGCATCCACCAGGACCCCCAGATTCTTTTCTTCAGAGCTGCTTCCCAGTCAGTCCGCAACAATATTGTTGCATGGAGATACTACATTCTAGATGAAAGATTGCATTTGCTTTTGTTGAACCTTGAGGTTCTTGTCATCACGTTTTTCCAGCCTCCTTGGGTTCCTCTCAGTAGCAGCCCTGACCTCCAGTGTATTGACCACTCCCCCTAATTTGTAGTCATCCACACACTTGCTGAGAATACCCTCTATGCAGTCATGTAAGTTGTTAATGAAGACATTTAAACAGATCCCTGAGGGAAGCCTTTTGTTACTGGCTGCTAGCGGGACTTTATGCCTGACACTTAGAGCCTGGCAGTCCAGACAATTTTCAGTGTACCCTGTTGTCCAGTTACCTAGCTGGTATGTCACCAATTTGGGGATAAGGAGGCTGTGTCAAAGACCATAAAGTTTAGATGTACAAGGTCTGCTGCCCTTGCCTTGTTCACAGTACCTGTCACCTCATCATACTAAGCAATGAATTTGAACAGACATGATTAACATGCCAAAAAGCCTTAGCTACTAGGGACAAATAAGATAATTCTAAAAACCAGAAGAAAGCAAAAGTAGGATCACTTTACTTATTTCTCTCCCTTATCTACTTACTTTTTGGTTACAGTGGAGGATCTGGTTCAAGCACTTAGGGGAACCAGAAGCGGTGGAATGGGAGTGGGAGGTGGGTGTAGTTTGGAGTTAATACAAACCTAGAATCTTCAGAACAAGTTAAAGGTTTTTCTTTCGATCACTGATAGGCTGAGAACAGTATTCCATAACTGAATATTCATATTCATTATACACTATTGATAATAGTTAACTGATTTGGTAGCTGAAGAGAAGGTAAAGAATATTGATACTGCTGGTAGCAGCTACTTTGGTCATCCTTTCCCAAAGATCCATTTGATCACAGAATTATAGAAAAATGACCCTCGCTAACATTCATGAGACTCTTTCATGTAAGTATTCCTGTTCATTTCAGTGAAAAGTTATCATTCTACAAATAGAATTACAATCTGCATTGTGTTGTGTATCTGCAGAGACAGACGTGTTTATGTTCATGTAATACAGCGCAATATTAATCACTGGAGAAATAACAGGACTATTTTGAAAACTCTTATTCAAAGGTTTTACATTAGCTCTTATCAGATTTATGTATTGATAGATACTGCATATTTATGTATTGTGTCAGCACTAGAGCAGTTTATCATTTAACACTTAATTCACTGAAGAGTAATATACTCTTTCCAAATAGGTAATTTTTGAAACCCCTGTATATAATAAAATGCATACACTATAAATTTATAAAGACAAATTTGAATGAGCTGCAGAATTGATTGCTTCCTTTTAGCCAAAGTAACTACTTTGTCTTTTCTATCATTAATGCTGTCTAATGCTTCAGTATTCTGTGATTGTCTGTACGATTGCTGTGGCCTGCATGACGGTCCAAAGAGGAAGTATGTAAGGAATCAATGACAGACCATTTCATTTTTTTCATAGAATAGATGCTTGCTATCAGTATATTTCTAAGTGAATTGTATCAGGCCATTTAACTATAAGAGAACTCTTTAAATTTAAATAGCTAAGTAGCAGTTAAGATTCCATATAAATACAGGAAACAAACAGTATCTTTACAGTATATTCTTGACACTTTCTCTATAAAGTCATAATGAGCATCTGAGCTCATTCAGCTACTAATTGGAGATATCGATATAATATTTTCTTTAAGTTCCTCTTTGTATTATGAGAAGAAGAAATGGACTGTGTTTTTCCAACTTTCATTATGGAATTAGAGTTTTCGAAGAAATTAGTTAAGTGCGGGCTGGATATTTCTTGCTGATAAGCTAGTTTGTTTCATTTTTTTTAGGTATTCCCCTGTTCGAGCCTATTTCTCTCTTGCTGGTTTGTCATCATTGATACTGGATGAGATGTTAAGGATATGTTTGTATCCAATTGCAAGAGCTATTTCATGTAAAATTTCGATAGGTAGTCTAGAGCCTGTCTCGAGGCAACTTTTTATTTTGTGCTTTAAATGTTGTTCTGTTCAGGAATGGTGCTTAGCACTGTGCTAAAGGACTACTAGTGAGAAAACATTAGAACTCTCATCCTCGTGTTTTCTTACATCCCTTTTCCCAGTGATTTCTCTCCCCCCCTCCCCCCACCCCGTATACCACCATGCCCTACCACCATCCCTGAGGATTTAACAGAGGCAGGGTGGATGAAGCCTGTCAAGTTGAGCATTCAAAGTTGATTGTGTACCAAAGAAAATGAACTATCACTATGTGAAAAGGATCCTGCAGAGGAACAGAGGAGGTATTACCCATTCTGAAATATGAATTGAAGATTTGATTTAACAACAATAAAAAACAAACAAAAAAACCCCCAAAACAACCAAAACCAAAAATTAAACTAGGGAGAATGGTCTCTGCCATCCAGGGTTTGTCTTTTTAAAACATAATTTAGAAAAAAAAAAAAATCTTGCTTATTGCATTTTATGACTCTTGTGTGTTAGTCATTGTTCTTGAGATGGGAATGGAAATAATAGTTAAGAAGCAATCAGAATTTATAGTTTTAAATAGCAGTCTTGACGGTTTCTCAATAAAATGTAATTCAACAAATTGCCAACGCTTTTACTGATCAGAGTATTATTCATAATGAAACAGATAAGTGACATCAGGCTCGGCAGGCTAATAATCAGTATCCAACACATAATGATCTCTGTAATCTGGTATGTATTTGCTCTGTCACATTGGCAATTGGCAGTCATACCATGTCTGCTTGGTTCCTTGCCCTGCAACAAGACTTTTGAATGTAAAGAACATCTTATAGGAAAACTAAATGAACCAATCACTACTCCACCACCTTCATTCTTGCCATGTGGGATTAAAGTTGTAGCTGAGAATTTAAATTATAGCTTAAAATTTATAATTGTATGTGTCAATGAATTAATTTTGTTAGCAGAAACTTCCAAATTATTTATTCCAACAATGAATTTTGGTTTTTGCTGCTATAAGTAGTCAAAGAGGAGTATGTTCTGGCTACTTGAATTTCCTCACTTGGTTTTCCTCACTGTTTTCTTGTATATGATAATGTATTTACTAGCAATTTAGCACTGTCTTAGCAAGATTTTACTTTGTGGTGGGTGTGTGGGTGTGGTGGTTTGTTTGGGGGTTTTTTTTGGAGGTCATTTAAAATGACACCATGACCTTTTCATGCTGGAGGAGCATTTAACAGAGATCATGGAATCAGTACTGAATCTGCTGATTTTGGTAGATAAATTATAACAACGGAAATCATATTCTTTCATTTAGGGCAGTTGGGGTTACATTTCTGTAGCTACAAGTAAATAATAAATCATTACTTAATTGCTGCAGTGTTACACAGCTTTTAATTTCCATGTGCCTCCCAGTTTACCAGGACATCAAATACATGTGTTCAGGATGTGTCTAGATTTGTAATACCAAAGCAATTTATCATCGTACACATACATCTTACAAGGTCTTTTTTTCTTCAGTATTCCTGATGAGCATATCTTCATGCACCATAATTCTCTGTCTATGTTTAAATGCTATCTTGAGGTGGTGGTTGATCTTTTTGTAGAAAACCTTGCATGGACGTTTTCGGAAGTACTTCTACTGTCTAGCTGTTTGCTTTTACATTAGCCAAATAATTTTCACTGACTTGCTTTATAGCCAGCTTGGAAGACAGAGAGGATCTGAATGGTGATTAAGAATCTGATTCAGACTTCCTCTCTAGATGATCCTCAGTTTCCATGAATACTGCAGGAGTCTAGGGAGACTGACTAACCAAATGAAGTGTCTAAATAGCGTAATGGGATTATTTTCCTCTTATACTGCATATAAGGTCTGAAAGCATCTTAAAACCTCACTTTGGCTGTACAGACGGTCTCGGAGCTGCAGAACAGCTCTCTCTGGTGAAAGGAAACAAAGGTGTGAAATATGATTGCTGTCTGGGGATACAGCTGGTGGTGAATGATTTATGTGACTTTGTCTTATTTTTCCTGAGATAATTATGACTGTTCTTCTGAATGCATATTTGGGTTGTCTAAGCTTGAGGACTGTTCCTCAGCACTGAGGAGCTGCATTCCACAATTTCTTATTCATGTCTTTCATATATTTTTCCAGCTGTTGGCTTGACATAGGTGAATTTTTAGTTACTCTTTGTACAAATACACCCAAATTACAATGTCTGAAAATGCTGTAGTAAGTCATTAAGATGGCAATTTATAGCTACTCTGTATTTTAGACAGCATCATACTATTCCTTTTAGCTCAACTGTGGTTAAAAAAGCAAAATGACAACACGACTGTTGAGAGAAAATAAGTTGTGTAATGCCACTTTTGCTTTGCAACACTGAAAGTCAAGACAGTTAAGTTCTGGTGTCTCCTTTATAGAGTTTGTGTATCTGCCTTTTAAAATACTTGGGAGAGACTTGGTATAGAAAGCATTTTTTATATGCTTCAAATCCAGTAAAGAGAAAATTTAAAAAGCAGAGAAAGAAATGTATCAAATAAGTAAGATTTCATGGTATATGTATGTGTTGATTTAGATAGTAAGAATAGCTAGAATGTAAAGCAAGTTGTAAATACATTCAAAAGAAACAGGCCTAGATCATGAGTACTTTTAAGTGGGTAGAAGCTACTGGTTAAAGTTTGTAAACATAAGCATATTTTTTTATCAATATAATGATTAAAAAAAAATTCCTATCAATGTGAGACCTTAAAATTACATAATCTTGATTTTTATTTACATTACACTAATGCACTATTCAATTAGAATGAGTACAAATACTATGGAGTGGTCTGTTTAGAGGAGGGAAGAAAGGAAGGATAGGAAGTAGGAAATCCTATTGCTGAATCACAGAATGGAAGGGGTTGGAAGTGACCTCTGGATATCATCTAGTCCAACCCCCCTGCTAGAGCAGGTTAACCCAGAGCAGGTTGCACAGGACTGTATCCAGGTGGGTTTTGAATATCTCCAGGGAAGGAGACTCTACGACCTCTCTGGGCAGCCTGTGCCCGTGCTCTGTCACCCTCACGGTAAAGAAGTTTTTCCTCATGTTCGGACAGAACTTCCTGTGTCCCAGTTTGTGCCTGTTGCCCCTTGTCCTGTCATTGGGCACCACAGAAGAGAGTCTGGCCCCATCCTCCTGACACCCGCCCTTGAGATATTTATAAGCATTGATAAGGTCCCCCTCAGTCATCTTCTCTTCCTCGGGCTGAACAGCTCTAGCTCCCTCAGCCTTTCCCCACAGGAGAGAAGCTCCAGTCCCCTACTCATCTTTGTAGCCCTCCATACATTCAGCACATGGCACTCAGATATGACACATTCACTGATTTTCACTTTCTAGGTCAGATCACCTGCTGCTTCCATTTAGCTCATGCTCTAGAGTGGTCTTTAAAAAAATATAGCAGTTTTCCATCTGCTGCTCTCACAATAGACTTTATAGCCCTGTCATCTACTTATATCTTCTAGAGTAAAGTAGTTGCCTGCAATCTTTTCTACTGTCACTGCTGTCAGAAGTATCTGCTTGGGTTTCTTCTTCTGTCCCATAAGAAATGAGCAACACAGGCATAGTTTAAATCCTCTCCCCTTTTGCAGCTATCTCTATTTTAAGGCCTATTTACCCATCAAGGAAATGTGATGTTAAATGCTTTTTGTTACCAAATAAATCCTGATAGTAATCCCTAATGTGGAAAAATAATCTACATGTTTAAATATACAATGCTTTTATAAGGAAACAGGTGACAACAGTTAGTCAGTATACAAAACACATGAATGTCCTAGCATGCAAATTTTAGCACCTTTTCCTCTTTTGAGTCTATATATGTAATGCACAACACCCATTTTATATTATTCCAATATTTTTATCAGTGTCTACATAATCTTTTAATGACTGATTTATAAAATTGTCAATCGTATTCTTTGTAGCACAACAAATGTTAAACTGATTCAATTTCAACTTCTTTGCTAGGCTTTTCCCTTTTCTGAGGAATTATTATAAACTACTTGTTTAGAAAATGAATTTTTATTTTAAGTAGCTTGACAAACTTGGTAGTAATCTCTGGTGGTTCAGTGTAACAGCAGCCACATGGAACTGTAATTTCAAAGTCCCACAGATCTCATTTAGTTTCATGCTATGTTGGATTACATGTCAAAATTGTCTTCATGCCATCTGTAAGAGTTCTTACATTCTAAATTGTTTTATTGTAGTTTTACTTTAGTGCTTGGTATCCAGAGATTCATTCTTTACATCAGTTACCAACATTTGATTTCTTAAAGGTTCTATACAGCTTAATTTTCCCCATATTGTGTCTTGTAGGTCAGACTCTAGGAATTTCCTGAAAAAAATCAAAGTGACTCTAAAGATGAGTTAGCTTGTATATAAGTGAATGTGGTAAAAAGCAGGATTTTATTTGGTTTAGCTTCAGCCCTTGAGAGTGATGTTTTGCTTGCTTACCATTCTGTCTTGCTGTAGTACACCAAGATCCCTTCCCTTTCACGTGTAGTTGCTTGGTCTTTCCCACTGAAGATGCTTCCTGAAGACACTTACTGTCATGATGGCCATGTTGAAAGGAAAGAAATGTGAGGAGAAGAAGAAAAAACGGTGAATAGTCCTTAAAAGAAATAAAAAGTTAACTGCCTTAAATGTTATTTTTTGGGTACCAAAGGAGAAAGCTTTTCAGAACCAAATAGGTGGCACCTACTGCTTTCGTAGCCCTCAGTTTTGCCTTATTAGCACAGTCTTTTTTTTCCTTTTGCACAAATGCCCCTGGTCACACACTGGAGTGCCTCACTGACTTTGCAACCTGTCCCTGTTTGTGTGTGCAAAATTACTGTGATCAGCGATTGGTAAGAGTTTTCAGACTGAGTCTTGCCTGTGAAACTGCTGCAGGCTATGCAGTCATTTTAGAATACTTTGGAAGGAGAGACCTGGGAAGATCAAACCAAAATCTCAAGTGGCTGTTTAGCAGGTGTTTTAATTCTTGATTCATGGTCAAGCTTTTTTTGTCCTTCAAATTAATGTCTTCTATTTTCTTTCCATTTCACTGTCCTCTTATCAAAGCTCCATTAAAAAATGAGCACATCAGCATACTAAGTGAGTAGTAAATTGTAGGACTGACATTACAATTGAAGACCTTCCTAGTCCTTTAGCTTATGTTGTGGTCTTGTTTTTGGTTTTGTTTTCTGTTTTTTCCATTTGGACTATTAAGTGAATTCATAAAGACACTACATCTTACTTCATGCATTTAGAGCATTTGATACTGTGTGTCTCCTGTCAATTACTGCTTTTAGATGCAGTTATAACATGCAAAATAAAATCTGGAATTTGGCCTCTATGGTTGGGGCTCTTAATTTTTTGTTTTCTCCCCCAAGGAAGCAGTTAAGAGCACAAGTCAAATATAAGTGAAAAAACCAATGATAAAACAGTAGTTTCTGGCATGTGTCTGCATGCATATTATCTCATGGGGGTATCTTGTTTGATAAGGTTCTAACAGTTCTTTTCATTTTTGCCAATAGATCTACTGCACATCTTTAGTCTATCAAGCCTCGATTATGCTGTTGATACCATCACTTCTAGTGTTCATGTTCTGAGGTTTTGTTTCTTTGTGGGGTAGTTTGTTTGTTTAAACCTGCAGGTCTTTTGCTTGTGTGTTGGCTATAATTACTTAAAGGCACTGTTTTAAGTTATAGCTGTAAGATAAATAGCAACTTGTGATTCTGGGTGACGTACTTTTGTAAATCAGCAAAACAAAATAGTTCATGATTGCCACAAGGCGAGGCTACTTGCTTTCTGCTAGAATTACATAAGCCTACTGATACAGTTTACATCTAGTAAAACTATATGCATTAAAGATTTGACACATGGAGGAACCTAAGCCTTTGTAGTGGCCTTAATTAATACATGCTGATTTTAAGATCAATAACTTCTGTCTTGAATTCCTCCTGAACTGAAACTTTGTTCTAGAAGTGGATGAGGGATACCTTGTCATTAAAATTTAGGCCTGTGCATTACATCTCCTACTGCTTACACCACTTACACAAGTTTGCTTTCTGCGTGATCTTGTATATGGAAGTCAGGTGATTCAACTTAAACTACAATGTATTCTGGTGGAGTTTTCTTTACCGCACCATACTGGAGTCCGGTATCAGCTGTGCTTTTAGCACGGGTTTTGTGAAAGCTTTCATTTTATAGTAACTTGCTCTGTTTTGGAGAGATTAGAATAACAAGGCAGACCGTGAGGAGGTAGAACAGACAGGATAGTATAGTCACAGAATTTGTACAAAAATGGGGTTTTTTTTTTGGTTGTGGTGTGTTTTTTGTTTTGTTTTTACATAGATGAGAACATTTTGTAATACTTAAGTCAGAGACACAAAACCTGAACTTTCTCTGTTTAATTCTGTCTTTGTTTTGATAAAAGTGAGAAGCCAAACTTTTCATGACCAGTTTCACTGTGAAATGAATGTATCCAAGTAAGCATTTTTGACAAAATACAAGATCCTGCTGCACAAAAGGAATGTCAGAATATATGGGATATTTTAAACACTCTTGGGATACAGCTTTATTAGACAGATAACATTTGAAGACTGGTACTGAAAATCATTTGACTGTCATTTGATAGTTGCACTTAACTGCAATTAGTTGACATGCTCTTGCCATAGCTGCTTATGTTGTTTATCTTCAGTGCTTCTCAGTATCTATTCTCTGTTATTTCCCATATTATTTTAGACTGAACTTAGAACAATCCTTAGGGCTATCCTTTTTGTACTGTTGTTTCAGCTACAGTTACAATAGATGTTTCATCTGCAAATGCAGGCTTTAAGCACTATCTCCAAATAACAGTATTTATTAAGAACAAACTTGGTCTTGAAAATCAACGGTTTGTTAGAAATATGAACTTAAAAATGCTTTCCAAATGCTTACTGTATTTAATCTTGAATTTACAGATATTCCACAGATGAATTTCCTCCTCTCTGAAATAAGTTCTCTTCTGTTTTGACAAGTTGTTGATGGGATACTATCTTGTTTCCCTTAACATTAGCAACAAAGAGGATGAAATGTTGTCTCCCTCTGCTTAATAGGGTTTTTATATTTTAGGGAGAAAAGATTAATTTTTAATCTGATTCTTTGGTCTATAGGGTCATTGTATCACCCAGGACTACTTTTCCAGATAAGTGAAAAGGTATATTTGAGGAACTTAACAGAATTTCTTGAGAAATCTTGACCTATATGTGTCTATAGAACAAAATGGGATGTGTCTGTGCTGCGAGAACTGGCAGATGTCATTACAAGGCTGTTCTCTGTTAGATTTGCCAGCCTTTGGGAAGGTTGGAGATTGGCGGAGATGGGTGTACATTGCCCACAGAGGTGGAGGAATCTGTGTCTTAGAAATTTTTCAGATCCAACTATATACAGACCTAAGCAACCTGATCAGAATTCAATGCTTATCCTGTTTTAAGGAGGATGTTGGACTTAGATCCCATACAAAGGTCACCTCTGACCTGTAAGATTCTAAGAGAACAGAATTGAAATGTTGATGGGAGGATGTTGGATTTTTCCTCACTCCTGAGGTAATTGTGTTTTATTTTGTAACTTCTCTCCACCAATAATGAAAAAATTGAAGCAAAACACTTACAGAATTATTAAAACATGCTATTGCCTCAAAATTTTTGTTTATCTGTCTTTTGGAGAATATTTTGGATGTGGGTTTTTTGTTCCCCTGCCCATTACTAGTTTGTTTAGGCAAAGGAAGATCTTGTGGAAAGGAAAATTTGTTTCAGAGTTTTGTAATGTATAAGTACTGTATGTATACAGGGATATCTGAATGCATGTTAGGTAAAAAACAAGCTTTTAAAAGAACAAGAGAAGAGAATGAATACATAACTGTGAATTTGATAAAGTACTCTCCTTTCTTCACTTTACAAGATAGGGCTGAGAGATAATCCATCAGCAATCTTCTGTTAAGAGAACTATGAAGACTGCAGTCTTGATGGTTTTAATGTTACACCATGCTGTAAGACACACTACTGTATTTGATGACTTTCAGAACAAATACTAAAAGTATTTTGAGTTGCAGAAGCCAGACACTAGCTGGGTGTACAACAGTTTCCTACCATAGATGTGTAAAAAGTGGAATAAATGCATACACTCTACAGTTCTTGCTGACTGATAATCAATGGGAATTTGCCCAATGCAATGCATGAGCTATCAAGATTTTATCTGGAAGTTATTGGAAGAAGGGAAAAAGCCTTGGGAATTGGGAAGGAATAAAGAGAATCTGTGTTTCAGAAAGTGTGAATTTTAGGATCTTAACTGAGTAACATGCCTTCTGCTATTTTTTCTGCTAATGTTTCCCTTTCACTGCTCTTGATAGCTATTTCTAAGATCTCCAAACTATTGATTAAAAATACCTTCGCTTCATATGCCTACATTACCACTGGTGGCTAAATGCATTGCAGATTCATAGCTGTCATCAATGTTCCCTCTTACTTCCTCCTGCAATACAGACGGTTCCCACAGCTGTGTTATAATGTGTGACCTCAGGGGTTCCCTACCTTTCTGCATTTCATAAGGATTCATTCCATTTTTGTGTGTATTTTCTTTGCTCTAAGAACTATATTTACAGTATCTTCAAATCTTGTTTTGCTTCCTTTTAGAGGATTATTGGTGTTGCTGTCTAAAGTCTTACCTGAAGCTGTATTTTTATATCTGTTTACTAAGCTCTTGTAATACTTCATATTTTTCCCCTCTGAACACTTTATGCTCATTGCAGAACCAAGGAGCTAACCTATACATTGATCAATTTGAAAAAGAAATGCCTGAGGCAGTGCAAAAAACATTTCATGAGTTTGAAAGTCAGATATGTAAAGGAGTCTGATGTTACAGTTTACTCTGTAATATTTCTGCACCATGACACAGTGCATAAAGCATTAAAGGACAAAAGATAAATATGCCAAAGTGAATCTGAAACGTATTTCAAATCATGTAAGGAAATTTTGTGTATGCATATTGGGCCAGAGGAAAATACCTATTGCTTGCCTTTTTTTTTAAGCTCAATTTAAGCTTTGCATTCATCTTGTCAGCTGCGTGAATGTTGAATCTTTTATTACTGTTGTGTGGAAAACCCAATGAAGTTACTGAATGGTCATTGTATTGAAAGGGTGATTTTTAAGTAATAATCTGAAAAGCTGCTGAGGAAAGGGAATATTCATTAAGCTGTTGCAGTGTTGCCATTTATAGTAGAGCACTGAGCTAATACAGTGTGACTATATGTTTATGCATTGTGTATCCCTGGATATGTATCTTCTTGCTCCCTGAGGAGTTGCAAAGTATCTTCAGGATACTTGCAACTTCCCCCAAGACTTTCTTTTTTTTTTTTTCTTTTTTTTTTTTTCTGTCCTGTCATGCTGACTTAGCCACTTGCTCGTGGATCTCTGGAAGTGGCTAAATAGTTGGAAGAGCAAAGAAAAGCATATATACCTCTACTTCTGATTATTTTGCCAAGATTTCCTTTTTCTTCACTTTTTGCTGCCAGAATCTTGATGAGTACTTCTAAAAATATAGAGATTTTCTGCAGCAAATTTTGAATAATTAAACCTGGAAGGCGTTAATGTAGAAAGGTAAATATTAATGCACTGACAGCAAGTAATTGCTTTCATCATATGTGCATGAAGAAGTGCAGATTGGTCTCCTTTCACACTGCTCCAAAACCATACCCCCTTTTTATAAAGTAGTTATGAGAGCTTTCTAATGGTTTATAGTAGAGAGAGATGATTCGATCAAATGCTGTCCCCAGTACAGTGCAGTAAAGGTGGTTAAAACAACACATTGTTCATGAAGGGAGGGTTTGGAAGGGCAGGCAGTGCCACCTTTGAGTTACCAGGCACTACTCTGTATCTTGAGGCATTGTTTTAAGAGTGCCTAGTTCAGTGACTAAGATAAAAAGGAAACGACTCTGAGTCCTAGCTGTTGTTATCCTTTAACCAGACCCCCTTATAAAGAACTATTTTTGATAGTCCACAGGTTATTACAGCAGCTGTACCAGATGAATTCTCGGGGAATGCCTTCTGTAAAGCTAGTTTTGCATCTGATGTTACTACTGGGTATCTGAAAGTAAGTGGTTTTATAATAGCTTTCATAGGAAAGAAAGGACTTGCATGTTAATGATGTAACTGTTCTGGCACCTTTGGCAACAGCTGTCATGATACAGAGTTTCAATGAAATTTGTGAATTATTAAAGTAGTGTAACTTACTCCTCAGCATTTTCTTTTCCTTTTGGAAGATTTAAACTCTATAGCTTTCTATGGGAATAGGGACTCCCTTAGCTCTCAGAAAGTCTTCACAGGGAACAACTCTGAATCCAAAAAGCAGCAGTCAAGACATTCTTTATTCTCGCTAGGCATTTGCAATCCAGTTGTGCAGTGCTTTCTGCAGGTTTCTTAATAGAATTGAGTGAAATTGACATCAAGAGCTTTTGAGTGAAATTGACATCAAGGGCTTTGAATGTTTGCCTTTGGAGCATCAGGTTGGATCAGGGGTAGTTGAAATGAGCTTAAAGACAGTCCTGGTCTACATAATAGAACCTTAAGGATCCTGTTTTTTTGCTATTTGCTGTTTCAACTAATTTTACTTAGCTTATCAGTAAGATGTCGTTTGGATGCCATGTATCCTATTCCATAGGAAGTGATTTTCAGTTTCTGCTACGAAGTCAAGCTTTATGAAAAACTTTATATTAATTCAAAAGTTTGAATTCAGTTCTGAATTTAATCAGTTCATGAAACTTGTATCGACATACTATTGATCAAAATATCTTAAATGCAGAAATGATAGAGTGAAAACAGATATTATTAGCTTCTCTGAAGATATATCTTTATATGTGTGTGTGTATTTTCATATTCCATTTAGAGGCATGACTGTCCCAATGAACATGAAGCATAAAAAAAGAAATAAACAAGCATTCAGATAAGCAGTGCAGCAAAAAATAAAGTACCATGGATTTTTTTCTTACAGATTGGTCAGTGTGTTTCTAGATAACAAAATGTTTGTTGATGTTTATAGAACACCAGAAATGGTAGACTGGCATTCATATTGTGTGATATACAGAAAGTGTCTAATATTCAGAAAAGACACAAGTGTAATTGGATATGATTTTAAATAAAGGGATTTTTCTACCCTTATCTTAATTACCATATAAGCTAACCAAAAAAATCCTATATACTACTCAAGAGACATGTTTCCAGTGGCATTTTAGGCAGTGATTCTGCTCATAGTTCAGAAGGAAAGACTTGAAAACCTGAAAAGCACAGTTTGATTATTACACTATTATTAAATATTATTGTTATTTCTAGCTCAGGAGCTCTAGTGATCTTGGAGGTGGTTAGTGAATGTGATATCCTAGTTTCACTAAGAAAATGTCAGTAACTATTCTATGATTCTCTGTAAATAGTCATATTATCTTGGGCGTACTTGCTAACTGATTGCACCAGATTTTACAGGCACTGTGTCTGGGGCCAGGCCTTCTGCCTATCTCTTCCCACAGAAGGTGGATCATGCCTTTTCCCAAATACTCCAGTTCCTGGACAGAGTTGGTGGAGTTCCGACAGAAGTCTGTCATGGTTATATTAAAAGTTAACAGAAGTTGAGTTTCTTCAAGTAAACCTGCTGTGATATTACTGAAGCAGAGTTTCTCATCAAAACTGCTTTGTTGAAATGTCATATTGGGAGTTTCCATTTGAGTTTCTTCTGTTGTTGTATACATGATACCTTTAGAGTGCAAGGACCCTTCAGATACATGATTCTGTTACCTGATGGTGTCAGTTCTGTATAACACATCATACTGAAAACAAGGAAGAACAGTATGAAACAGAAAAGTAGTATACATGCCATTACAAATGTGACATGTACCACTGATGTTTCGAATTTAAATGTTTGCCATGTTACTCAGCTACTGTTTTGTGAGTCTATGGGTATTGCTTCCCTGAGGATTTGTTGAGGCACTTGAAGTAGCTCATGGTAATTCTTGGCACTGCTGGGATTCATTTAAGTTAGAACCATCTCATGCAGAATGTTTCTGCTAGTCAAAACCAAATATATATTGGGTGGCAGTGACTTCCTGAAAACTCCTAAATCTGATTAAGTATCACATCTCCTGAGTTACAGTGAAGGCTCCAATTCCATAAACAAAAGGGGCGTAGGTTGCCATTTGCCTACGGCATGAAAGCCCACTCCTGTTGTGCCTATATAAAAAACATTGTTCCTGCTGTGGTTTGTTTATGCCAAATGTTCCCTGTGGTTGGGCACACAGGCTCTAACTACCTTCTCACAATTGCATCAGAGCAAATGAACTGTGACACTGCTTGCCTATTTTTAAATAAGCTCAACGTTGTCCATGTAATGAAATGCTAAAGCATACTGTGCCTGTGGGAAATGCAGGCATTGCATGGAAGAATAGTTAGGGAAAAGGTTTGTGCATTTTATACTTAAAAAAACCAAACCAAAACAAACCCCCAAAACCTCCCAAGTATGTGTTCTGAACGTTGCAACAAACAGCCACTGTTTAACTTAAGCAAATCCTGAGCTGCTGATTTTTAGTTAAATAGGTGACATTGATAATATTTGAGAGTTATATATTGACTGTGATAAAAGTCTTGACCACATTTAGGGGCCAATTCTGGAACTGTAAGCATGGAAGTTCTTGTTGTACGTGGAAGTAACTTCCTACCTTTGTAATGGGAGGGTATAGCTGTACTGTGGATAGTAGATTAATGGATACATGTAGATTGGAAGATCATCACTGTTTCTATGTAAATCTAGTTTACTTGGTTGACATGGTATCCCATTGAAATGAATAACTAAATTTAATTAAGAGAAGCTCTGGCTTCTATTTAATTTAATGTTGGGTCCTGCAATCCTGATATTTTTTACTTCTGTACTGAAGTCTTTGGCTGCTTGAAATAACTTCCTTATTCCTCTGCATGTTTGGCAACTGCTTATTCTATTTTTACCTTTTTTTATTTATCTTTTTACTTTATTTGAAAGTCTACTGAAAATCTGTCATAGAGTATGGGCTTATTTCTCTCCCTGAATACAGAATCACACTAACTGATTAAAGGACTACATTTTGGCTGTAACTGATGCAGCTGACTGACATGCACATGACCAGTTTTTGATAGCATCATAGAGAGGGTTTTCAGAGCACTTTGCAGAAGATGATGCAATCATCATAGTTACGTGCCAGTTATATTTACGTTGCATATGTATCTTGTTTTAAGATTCCTTTTTCATGAGTGATAATGCGCAATTGGTAGTCACTTATATTCGTAGAGGAAAAAGATGTAAAACTGATGTTGAATCAGTAACTGCCCTTGAATTTTGTTATGTTAGAAAAAATCATTTTACAAAATTAAGTTCAGTTTTTAAAAAATATTTTGATCTAATAGGTGCCCTTTTTAGAGCTTTAGAGATAGAAATTACAAGAGAAGTAAAATCCTCACATAGCAACATTTTTACATGAGTAAGCCTCATATAGGTTTTTATGTGAATAAGTCAGAGCATATATAAAATAAGTGAGATGACTGCAAGTCTCCCCAAAATTCAGGTCAGACCTGGGAATAGAAAGTGTTTCTCCCATATCCCCACTGTGAGGATAGTTTTGTAGAATAGCATGGTTTTGCACGCTTACAAAAAAGCCAGAACGAGTGAAATGGGAAAGCAGGTATAGAGAACCCAACCATTTTGTGCGCCAGCATAGGCTAAATTACTTCATTATGGGAAGTTGTTATTAAGAGACTAATATCCCTGTAAAGAACTTCAATATTACAGGCCCATTAGGTGACCAGAATTAGAGCCTTGGGATAAAATTTTTAAAGTGTTTGTAATCATCTAAATTGATGTGGTTATGAGTGGGTTGAAGTTGAATGCAGACAGGAAGGGGCTGCATGCCAGAGAAGTGTCCTGGAAGTTGTTCATGGTAAGAACGTCACAAGCAGAAGTAGAAACAATCCCTTAGAATGATTAAGTCAACAGTAGCAGCCCATTCTTATTGATCACTTGATATTTACAGAAATTTTTTGAGACCGCTTCAGATTTTCAGATGGGTAAATTCATATTGTTATATTGAGAGTAACTAAACCTGTAGTATGACAACTATAGAATCTAAGATGGAGAGTCTTTTACATATTCTGCATATAACAGCTGATTTTTAAATTTGTTGCACAATTGACTAACTTATTTGTGTGCATTATTTAGGCAGCTGTATGAAATAATTCATGGGGAGGCTTTGGCCTGTGAAAATTAGCCATGCATTTTAAAAATCAGACACTCTTGTGCCCTGTGCTTCTCTAAACGTGCCACTGCTGTCTTACTGGTGCTACATCTAGAGAGAAAGTTTCATTGGTAAAGCTTTGTGTAATGGAGTGTGAAGCAGATGCCAGAGCAAACAGTGCGTGGCAGCTGTATGAAATAATTCATGGGGAGGCTTTGGCCTGTGAAAATTAGCCATGCATTTTAAAAATCAGACACTCTTGTGCCCTGTGCTTCTCTAAACGTGCCACTGCTGTCTTACTGGTGCTACATCTAGAGAGAAAGTTTCATTGGTAAAGCTTTGTGTAATGGAGTGTGAAGCAGATGCCAGAGCAAACAGTGCGTATGCAACAGGTCAGGCCTGAGATGATAATCACACTTCTCAGCTCATTAGCACCTTTAATCCAAGAGGCACAGAGCATTTTAAACTTTAATTAATTTTAGTAATATGTATTTGAGCTGAGAGAGTGGTACTATTTCCACATTTTGTTGCAAAGAAACGAGAGGAGATAAAGTTTAACAAAGTAACCCAGTGAGCTGCTGACCCAGTCAGAAATAAGTCTTCCTGCTACTGTTCTTTAAGAGTTAGCTCAGTAGCTTTTAGCATGTGTTTGGAGACTACAGAAGAAAGTGGTATTAGTGCCCTATTTCAAAACAGACTGACTGGTAAACAGTATCACACCAAATATTAGTATTGCACTTAAAAAAAAAAAAAAAAAATAAAAAGTTAGATGTGTCCTGCCATGCAAAGTCGTATTAAAATCAAGTATTCCTATTTGGTTTACATAATCATAGAATGGAATCATAAGATGGTTTGGGTTGGAAGATCATCTAGTTCCAGCCCTTTGCTGTGGTCAAGGATATGTTCAGTCCCATCATGAAGGAAAGAAAAATATCAAAGCTTCAAATAAAAGCCATTGTTAAAAATACGTAAAAATGAAAGACATGTACATGTGAAACTGTTTATTGTAAGAGCTTCTGAATTTGCATTTTTTTCTGATGCATCCTCTTTTACTTCCATAAAGGTGAGTGAGTGTAGTTTTTAAAGGGGGAAATATCAAGAGATAGTCAAGATGTTCAGAAGTCTAATTCGCAGAATTCTGTTTTAAACATGTATAATAGTCAAACCCAAAAGTTTTACAGTAAAATCCCCCTCCTCAAAAGATGCATGAATATACTTTGCACTTTTAGAAATTGAAGTTAAGGTCTAAAAAGGATTAGATTATCCTTACCTTACATTGCTTAGAACATAAAAAATGTTCTCTTTTCTACTGTAAAAGAATCATATAGATTCTTTTAATTTTGGCAACCTGTAATAAGACATATGCACTATATTTTTTATTTACCTGCTACAAGAGATGTGTGTATTATATGTTTGGGGCAAAATATAATTAATCTTGTGGGTGGCAGTAGTATTAATACACTGGGCTACCACATAGGAGTTGTGGATATTGTGAGAAGGGGTACATAAACTGAAACAAGCTGAAGAAAATAAGAGCACTAAACGAAGAGTTGAGGAGTGAGTATAGGGTAAAGAAGGAAACACCAGGACATGTGAAGAAGGCAAAGAAAAACAGAAATAAAGAGCAGTATAATAAAAAATACAGGCAATGAAACAGATTTTGAGTTGAGATCTTTATATAACCATTGAGTTGATGTTTAGTGTCAAACATTTCAATAAGAAAAGGAAAAAGAACTCCGTAATGGTACATCTGAATTTTAGGTCACACTTATTCTTTAAACCAGAACATTATTTCTGTGAGTAACATATGTTTTCCAATTCTGACCTTGCTACCTTAATTCCCCCAAGAAACTTAGAAATGTCAGTTTTGCATGATTGGAAGCTGGGAATGACTGTTTTTATTGGTACAATCAGTAAAGCTTGTGTCATGTATTTTCCAGAAGTGTTTGCTTCAGTGACTATTTCAACTGAGTGAATATTTTTTCTTAATTTAAGGGCAACTGATTTCATTTAACAGAAAAATAGCTACTCTAAGTAGTTCAGACATTCCTTGGAAACAAAGCCTTAGTTCTTTAAGCTAATAATATGGTAGCTGAAATCTGAACTGATAGTACTGTCCTAGTAAAATTTGTTATTAAATCACTGCATCAGTTAAGAAAATAATTTAGCTACAAGGTTGACAATAATACTGCAATGTTGTGCATCCTTTGGATAGATTCAATTTATTATTGTAAGAATAAATGAAAATTAATGTGGTCTAGTAATATTCTGTAGAATTCCACTGCTGTTTTTCACCTGCCAGCTGATAAGGTGAAACTAAGCGTCTTCCCAGAAAAAAATACATTGCAGTATTCCAATAAGCAAAGCATTTATTTGTAATCATTATGATTCAGAGCATTTAGAAAAGTTTCAAAACATGCCTTAGTAAATGCGCATGGATCAAAAGCATATTCAGATGGATTATAATTAGTGTTCGGTTAGGATGTTGGTGCATGTCATGAATTTACACTGCATTTGTGAGTGAATACTGTCTGTATGCTGTTCACAGTGTGTGCAGTTCAAACCCATAACTGTTTCCTGAACCAAATCTCTGTGCCCTTAGGTTTTGTAGCATAAAACTGTTTTGTTTTTTTGTATCACAGTAATAGTTACAAATATTTCAGATATTATCCCCCTCTCCCCTTTTTTCAAAGAAACATGGCAACTTTTACCACATTTTTGCAGTTACTTTTACCAGAAATGCAGTTAGAGAATTGGCTTGGGAAACGTTCTAGGAGTCTAGGTCAGTTTATGCTTTCATATTGTGGGGCTGAGTTTGTCAAGAGAATGATTATGTTCCTCTGCCTTTTATTTACTTTTCATAGTTTATTTGTGGTTTGTTTATTGGTTTGGGTTTGGTTTTTTTAAAAAAAAAAAAAAAAAAAAAGTGAAAGTTGCTAAGTGTTGTATATGGAGTATAGCCATTGCATCCTTTCAGGAAAGATACCATCCCATCCAACATGCTTCCCAAACTTTGTTTTTGTTTAAAGTTTAGTGTTTGGATGTGTTCAGGACTCCTGAATTACTTGCACATACCTTTCTTGCAGCAAAAGTCAGTATGAGTTGAGGGTGTAGAAGGACTGCCAAGATAAATTTGTTCCTCCACTGCTAGTGGGTGTAAAATATAAATTATGGGATATTGCCATTGCTTCTGAAGAGCTAGATGGTGAGGTCCAGTACTGCTCATGTACAGCAGTCTGTTGAAATTCAATTTAATTGCCACTCGGTCTCTAGCAGCAGAGGCAGTTTTGAAACAGAGGAGTTGGGAATGATGCTAAAGAAGTTACCCTCTTTACCAATGAATTTTAGTAATTCTAATGGAAAATGAAAGAATCCAGATCATAAACTACTACAAAGTGAGCTACTTTGAGAACTTAACTGAATTTTTTTTCCTTCTTTTTGCTTTGAAAGGGCTTTTGGTGTTTATAATTCATCTTACGCTTTTCAGAAACATTATTGAACACAATATTGTGACTCCACCTACTTTTCCTATTATCTTCAATATTTCTAAAAAAAAATTTAAAAAAACAAAGTCCACTGCCTGGAACTATATTTTAAATCAAATTATGTTGGTCTCCCTGTCAACTTTTTGTTTATATGTGGCTGTGTAGAATTAATTGTTAGTGGTTTCATAGCTTTCATGTTTCTCCTTTTCAAGAACACAGGAAAAAACTGTTTCTGGACCTGTGACTGTCACTATACGATCCTATTTCATGATTGTGATTCATTCTTTCCCTCTCCTGTTCTTTCTGAGACCAGCAAAGAGTAAGGTCAGGACCCTGAATTTTAGGACAGCAAGCTTCCAGCTCTTCAAAGAGTTAGGCAATAGGACACCCTGGGAAACTGCCCTCAGAGGCAAAGGAGCAGAACAGAGCTGGCAGATCTTTAAGGATGCTTTTCACAGAGCACAGGAGCTCTCGGTCCCCAGAAGTAGGAAATCGGCAAAAGAAGGCAAGAGACCAGCATGGCTGAGTCAAGAGCTGCTGGTCAAAGTAAAGGGCAAGAGGGAAATGCACAGGCAAGGGAAGCAGGGACGGGTGTCCTGGGAAGGGTATAGAGAGGCTGCCTGATTGTGTAGGGGTAGAGTCAGGGAGGCCAAGGCGCAGCTGGAGCTGAACCTGGCAAGGGAAGCCAAGAATAACAAGAGCAGCTTCTTCAGGTGCCTCAACCAGAAAAGGAAGGACAAAGAAAGTGTATCCCCCCTTATGGGCAGGACTGGCAAACTGGTAACAACGGACATGGAGAAAGCTGAGGTACTCAATGACTTTTTTGCCTTGGTCTTCACTGGTGACCTCTCTTCCCACACCCCTCGAGGGGATAGATGGCACGATGGGGTCTCGGGGAGCAAGGTGCCACCCACTGTAACAGAAGATCAGGTTCGTGACCACCTGAGAAACCTGAACATACACAAGTCTATGGGACCTGATGAGATGCATCCCAGAGTCCTGAGGGAATTGGCTGATGTAGGGACCCTAGAAACCACCACCTGTCAGCCTCACCTCTGTGCTGGGGAAGGTCATTGGAAGAGATCCTCCTAGAAACTATACTAAGGCACATTGAGGACAGGGAGGTGATCAGAGAAAGCCAGTACGGCTTCACCAAGGGCAAGTCCTGTCTGACCAAACTATCAGCCTTCTATGAGGAAGCAACTAAATCAGTGGACAAGGGAAGAGCTACTGATGTTGTCTACTGGACTTCCATAAAGCCTTTGACACAGTCCCCCACAAGTGTCCGCTGATTTAGTTCCTTCATCATAGAAGGCCAAAGGAAGAGCTACTGATATTGTCTACTGGACTTCCATAAAGCCTTTGACACAGTCCCTCACAACATCCTTCTCTCTAAATTAGGGAGATACAGATTTGATGGGTGGACTGTTCAGTGGGTGAGGAATTGGCTGGATGGTCGTGTCCGGAGGGTAGTGGTCAATGGCTCAATGTCCAGATGGAGATCAGTGACGAGTGGTGTCCCTCAGGGGTCTGTATTGGGACTGGTACTCTTGAACATCTTTATCAATGACATGGACACTGGGATTGAGTTCACCCTCAGCAAGTTTTGGCAAAGCCACCGAGGAGAAGGGCTCCAGAGCGGAGGATCGTGCACAGGGATCCTTTCCTAAAAGCGGCAGAACCGCAAAAGCGCAGGGAAGGAGAGGGCACCCCACCCCCCCACCCTACCCCAGAGCCAGCTCCTAATGGGCAGGCAGCTCTGACTGTGGGCGGAGTCAGGGTACCCTCCTGAGGTACAAGAGCAGCCCCCAGGGAGCC
>KL272815.1:34561-44882 GCA_000699545.1 Podiceps cristatus
CTCAAACATGATGCCTTCCCACAGGGTGCAGTCCTTCAGGAACAGACTGCTCCAGCATGGGTGCCTCCCAGAGTCACAAGTCCTGCCAGCAAACCTGCTGTGTGGGCTTCTCTCTCCAAGGGGGCCACAGGTGCTGCCAGGAGCCTGTTCCAGCATGGGTTTCCCATGCAGTCACAGCCTCCTTCAGGCACATCCTCCTAGTCCATTGTGGGGTCCTCCACAGGCTGCAGCTAGATATCTGCTCCTCTGTGGACCTCCATGAGCTGCAGTGGGACAGCCTGCGTCACCATGGTCTGCACCACAGGCTGTCGATGAATCTCTGCTCTGGCACCTGGGGCACTTCCTCCCCCTCCTTCTGCATTGACCTTGGTGACCTTGAGCTTTCTCTCATATATTCTCACTTCTCTCTCTGACTGTAATTGCTTTTGCGTAGTAATTTTTTCCCCTCCTTAAATACATTATCCCAGAGGCACTACCATCATGGCAGATGGGCTCAGCCTAGGCCAGCGGCGAGTCCATCTTGGAGCTGGCTGGCATTGGCTTTGTCGGACATGGGGGAAGCTTCTAGCAGCGTCTCACAGAAGCCACCCCTGTAGCACCCCCCGCTACCAAAACCCTGCCACTTGCTTTAAGTTTCAAGGCACTCTCTCTATAGTTTCCATCTTCTGTTCATCACTTCATCTCCAAATATATCTGTGGAGTATTTCATGAACACATGCAATCCTCTCTTCTCTCCCATTTCATGTGAGCCAAGCTGATATGACCACATTAACACTATAATGAAACTATACCCTGCATCTCTGGAGAAGTTTTTATTTTGGATTTGCTACTTTCCTATGTTTCTCCATAGCATCCAGTCAGGTAAGACATGGGAAGGCATGCAGACTTACTTTATGCTCAGACCCAGCTACATACCTATTGTTCAATTTCTATAAAGAAATGGGTTTTTTACCATTATGTTTAGCAGAATAATTATAATAAAATATATTAAAATAATATTTTCCCAGTGCAATGTAGCAGATCAGATTGCAAAAACTAGTTGTCCCAGAATTAAGAATGACACTAGCCAGTATTTAATGTTTGATTTGAACTGTGTTCTAAACTAAAATAATTGTGTGCTTTTAACAGGAAGTCCACCAAGTGGAGAACTACAGTCTTCCAAAAATAAAAGCCCTTCGACTATATATAAAAGTTTCCTGTAGAGCACTGTCTACAGTTTTATTGTGGTAGAGGAACAGAAAGAACAACTACAGTGACATCATACAGTGTTAAATAAATAAAATTGAAAATTATTCTGTTTCAGTTTTGTACGACTCCATTCAAAGCCATCGCCTAACTAGATAAAGGTGTCAAGGCTTTACTTTGAACAAATGCATACATTCCTGGGACACCAATAAAGACACAGAATTTGCTTTGGAATATGAAGAAATAAATTAAGACTGGGCTTTGTGTAGCGCAGCAAAGGTAGCCTCCCTTCACTAAGGCACTGCAGTTAGCTGCCAAGCTGTTGCTGTACTACTGCTCCCAGCCAACAACGCTGCATGACTGTAAGGACACCAGCCAGGCCTTTCTTCTCTATTTTTCTTTCTTTTTCCCCTTAATGAAATTTTTACTAAACTGCATCTGAACTAAAGACCATTCTGGTATGACACTTCCAAGCCTAAGTTAACAAACGCTCACAAAAGCATAAATTCATGTCTGAAAGCATGGCTATTTCCTGACCAGAAGAGTCCATGGACTGAAATTCAGCTGTGTGAAACTAATTCTCCATTCCAAAATAAAAACTAGAATAAGGAAAACATGTTCACAGCATAATAGCTCTCAGAAAATTCATGAGGATATGAGAAGTATTACCACACGCCCACAAATGTTTGTTTCCTTTAAAACACAACAGAAGTAACAGAGCTGGTTGAGTTGCTGTCCTTTGGCCCTTCATAGTTCAAGCACTGCAAAATTTTTTTAGTTCAGAAGACAGACATCTTCAGACAGCTCTGATGGCTGCCTTTAAAGCAATGGAGATTGTGTAGGACACAATCCAAGAAGGACATGGAGCTGTTGGAGTGGGTCGGACAATCCAAGAAGGACATGGAGCTGCTGGAGCGTGTCCAGAGGAGGCTACAAGAATGATCCGAGGGCTGGAGCAGCTCTGCTGTGAGGACAGGCTGAGAGAGTTGGGCTTGTTCAGCCTGGAGAAGAGAAGGCTGCGGGGAGACCTGATTGCGGCCTTCCAGTACTTAAAGGGGGCCTATAGGAAAGAGGGGGAGAATCTTTTCAGTAGGGACAATGGTGACAGGACAAGGGGTAATGGTTTTAAGCTGAAACAGGGTAGGTTTAGATTAGATGTAAGGAAAAAAATTCTTTACAATGAGGGTGGTGAAGCACTGGAACGGGTTGCCCAGAGAGGTGGTGGAGGCCCCATCCCTGGAAACATTCAAGCCCAGGTTGGACGGGGCTCTGAGCAACCTGGTCTGGGTAATGGTGTCCCTGCTCACTGCAGGGGGGTTGGACTAGATGATCGCTAGCGGTCCCTTCCAACCCAAAACATTCTATGATTCTATGATTGTGTAAGTCAACGGTCAGAACAAGCTGTTGGTAAAGGCAAACACCAGTGGGGAATGGGATGATAGGTAGGGAAAATCCACAGTCAAAGCAGGCTTTGAGAAAAGTTGGAGCTGGGAGATACAGCTTCCATACTTTGACAGAAACTGCCTGCCAGAAACTGAGATTGCTCAGAGGATTTTGTCACCCAAGTCCAGGGAACTCTCTAGAGTGATAAGGATTCTCAGGGAATGAAATCCACTTCAAGGCATGTATAGCTATTATCTACATCTGCATATATTTTAAACACCCAAAGTGAACAGTCATTCACTTCTGCTGCACAGTCTGCACACAAATGATATTTTGAGAAGCCTAAGACAAATTGAAACCCAAGAGAAATATGAAGTGTGAGTAACACATTGTCCCTATCAGATGTCCTTGAAAAGACAAACTATAAACACAGAGTGTCCACATGGTCTGGCATCTGAGAGAAGTTGTGTTTAAGTTACTGAATAATCCAAAAGAATGTTTTTGGTTTCCAAAATCTTAAGGTATCATTTCCACAAAGGGGAAACCAGGCAGAGAATTCAGGAAATGCTTCAGAGAAACTAGTATAAAAACATTTCTTTAGACTTGTTTCTTACAAACATTCAGGCCCACGGACACAGAGCAGTTCAGTGTCTTTCAGAAGGAAATTGGTCAGAATTGTGGCAATATGATTAAGTGCTTGCCTAATTAAAAAGACTAGCAGATCCATTTTGAGTTGCACTCAGGTGAGGTGATAATTTTCATTTAATTTAAACAAGGCTACCTATCAGCACTATTTCATAGCAGAAGTTCCAGGTAAAGTAGTAATAGGATATTTGAAGCCCAAGTAGTAATAGGGTATTTGAAGCCCTAGCACTGCAGAATAGCAAGTGAAAGTACCAGTTACATCTTCTGTTCCTCTGCCTTATTGTTAATAACGTAGACATTGGGATTTCTTAGTTGAATGTTCTTTAAAGAAGGACCTTCATCTGTCCTTCCCACTGTGCATTCTGTTGGTCCTCAGATTAAGTCCTGTAACTAGAATCACACAGACATAAGACAAACTAACTGAGGCTTGATGCATTTTTTGGGGACTCAGAACATGCTCTTTGCCCTGACACAATCCCAACGTATTTTTCAGTGTTGCTCTGCCTAATATACTCCAGATTATGTACTCGTATTATATGTTTATACATTCTTTGATGCAAGGGAATGTGATTCTTTCTTTGGGGACCATAAGCATGAATACAGTGAGATATAATTATTAATAAATCAAGTCAGTAAGGTTTTATAATAAATAATGTAAGACAGTATAAAGTTGTATTGGAAGTGTTCTCTAAACCACTTCTAGCTGAAGTTCTTTCATCTACTTCTTGGTATCCCTAAACATAGTTCATGATACTTTAAAAACTGCCAGAACAAAAGGCATTTTAGTTTTTATGTTCTACAGAAGGCCATTAGGACTACCACATCTGTTCGTGCTTCTGTAGTAAATCAAAGGAAAACATTTTTCTTCTCTTTCAAGAATTTAAATGCTTGCTAACTTTGTTTATGCTACACTATTTCTCATGAGTTATTTAATTCTTAACAATTTTTCTTGTTTTACTAATAATTTGAAATGAGTTGTATGAAATATTTTCTAGAAATTAGTAAAGGATCAACACCTTCAGCTCCTGGCAAGCTGCTTGTAGCACAAGTCAATAGGCAGTACGCCAACAGAGTACTAAACACAGCTAACTTGTGGAGTTCCAGTCTTTTTTCCTTCCACATTGTTATTCAGATAGGTCATTTACAACTTGTCCAGTGGAATATGGATCTATGATCAGAGAGGCTATTCAAACTAAATCTGCAAATAAAAAAGACCTGATGAAATTGTGGAAAAGAATTACCAAATTATATTTCGGTGAGCTTTTACAAAATTTCCAAAAGTCCATGTTTACTTCACCACTTTGAAGAATTTCAATGAGTTTAGGAACAGAATACAACTGGACCTTATGCAAGCTTGCTTCACTGGCAGACCTATAGGTCTTCTGACATTTTAACTAGAAAGGATTTCGTATGTCTATTAACACCATGCTCATTAAGGTAAGGTTCTTGCCTCTCAAAATAGAGATAAAACAACGTGATGCAATATTTTATGTTGATTTTTTCTCCAGGTTTATTGCATATATTTTTGGCAGAATTAGCCTAATCCTTTCTCACAAATTGTAAGTGAAAGCATATTACAACTAATTCATAAATGTACTATTGAATAACCAAAATTATGGTAGAAGCTCATCAGAAGTATATGACCAGCCTCCAGGTGTACACAAACCCCTGAAATACAAAGTTATACCATACTTAAAATTCTGTAAAAGTACTTAAACTAGTTCTTCAGAGATACAGTTACTGCAGTCATTTTTTAATCAAATTGTAATGACACAGAGAAGATGACTGTTAGAAGAACACAATTTCTAAGGCTACACCTATGGAAGATTTTTGATTTTTTTTAAGGAAAAAAATCTCTGCACATCAAAATGTAAAGTTCTGGTACACAGTTTATCACATACTGAAGAGTAAGCTACAACAATACCTAAGATATTTGATTGACCACTTAGACTACTAAGGATTATGAAGTCATACTGATTTATACTGACCTGAGAATCTGGCCAGTTATACATAATTAAACACATTTTACCCAGTAAAGTACAAAGTATATCTGCACATTTTGTTTGACTCCTCCCATATCTGCTGCAGTAACAAATGGCAAATTTTCTGCAGAACAAAGAGAATAAATAGCTCAACTTAGTTGAGTAACTCAGCCTACCTATTTTTTTTTATTAATATTTTCACCTGGTGATGTGTTATCAGCATCCTTCTTCATATCGCCTGATCTGTTTTTATCTGTAAGGAGTTTTTTATCTGTATTTGGCAATGGATTAATGTCAACACCCATTTGGAAGTAGCCAAGGTAATATCTTACTGCCAATGTCCGAGCTCTGGCAGAACTTCAAATCAGAACAGCAAGAGACATTTTTTTTTCAGCATCTTGAGCTTAAGATAAAAAGATAAACACCACGTAGTAAGCCTAAGTCATACAAATATTAAAATCCCTCTTGTGTTCGTCACTCTTCTCAAGCACATGGTAATATCACTAAACAAATATCAGGAAGCCAATGGAGAATTGCCTTCAAAATCTCAGGGTATACTGTGACAGAACTAAGCATTGCACTTTGAATTCACTTGGAACAACACAAACACATTTACTAATAACAAACATGTATTTTAGAGATTAAAAATATATATTTCTTTATCCAGTTTCAATTAAATTAATTTCATAATCTGGTTTTCCATTTTACCTGCTAAAAAAAAATGAAGCAACAGAAACACATAGCTGGAAACCATTTAGCTATGTTGGTATGGAAGTTATTTTAATTTTCTCCCAATAAACATCATGTACTAACTTACATGCAATACTTCAGCCACTAATACCAAGACAAGATGCTAATTTATTGCTAAAGATTGATGACTTTTTCATTGGATTGCATTTATTTTTGTTACAGTCCATTCAGATCAAGACTTTGAGCTGAATTCAGGTAAATCCACAGAGAGATTCTCCAAGATAAAGAAAAAAATGAAACTCACAGTGCACCTATTTTTGAACTGTAAGCAAAAATTCTATCAAGGTCAAAAAGTGAAGCAATGTCAAAGGGGATTTGTTTCAGATACATCAGGTACATTCAGGTACAACAAAAATTCTGAAGACTTTACCTTGGCTTCCTTTTAGAAGTGAATTTTTTTTTTTTTTTTTTTTTTTTTAGCAGACACAGTGAGTATGACCAGATACATACTGCCCACAGGTAGAGAATTTCATGACCTACTGAACAGGCAAGGACATAAGTAAATACTTAATAGTTTAGAATGTGCTCAAGTTTCTCACAGAACTGAAGACAAAGTGCCTGAAAATTTAATCCTCATTGTATCATAGAGGTAAAAAATTAGTTGCTATCAGCATAGTGCATTGCAGACATCAAGAACTAAAAAAGTTAGGGTATCTGCTTTCCCTTTCCACAAACTCAGCTGATATCCCCTTGAACAAATGTACAGAATTTCTGCATCCTATTGTAGGAAAGATGGTATATAGTTTGGAATGGGTGGCAGAAGAGTTGAATATGACATGTACAAGAGATTATGAGACAAATTCCATATTCTCTAGATAATTTTTCTAGTCTAATACATCTAACATTTACACATCTAACTGTACATAGATTTGTAGTTGTTAGTTAATATGAGATTTTGATGCAAGGTTATAGAAGCCAAGAAATTTCCAGTAAAGATTCAAATCTTATCCACAATTCATATATTTGTGGAGAATCTTGTTGTGCACAACTAGCTTTCTATTTAAGAACATGGGGTTTTTTAAAGGGACAAAAGAAAGATTTGTGTAAAAAAAAAAAAAAAAAAAAAAAGAAAAAACCCCATGACACAACAAACAACCAACACCAATGTGTATATTGAGTAAAAGAAGAGGAACGAAAGAAAATACAAGTAGTAGAGAAACCTATATGCTCCCCATATTAAAGTAAGCAAATGAAGAACTTCTCATTTCTCTTATCTTCCTCTATTCTGCACAGTATGATCCAAGTTTGTTCTTCTCACGTATTTAAGTTACACTCCTGATGTTTTCACTGTTTTTTAGGTACATAGAGCTGGCAATACACATTTAGAGCATAAAATAATCCATCCTTTGACCTCATCATCACTTTTTGTCCCCCTTTGTCTCCACATCTGCACGTTTTTTGTTAGAGTCTGAAACATGAACTGAGACCTGTGTAGAAGAGCACTGCATTTATATAGGATTTAAGGTATAGTCCATAATCTATACTTTCCCCCAAAATAGATTTCTGCATGTTTGTAATGACTCCCCCTCATTTTGGGTGCTAAAACATACATTCTTCTGAATTTACTAATGATCTTCTATTCCACTCCTGGAGTACAATATGAAAAATCATCATATAACCCACAACAAAAAACCCACATTATTTCCATTACAAATAGCTTATATACAGAGGCTATACTCTCCTCTCTCTCTAGCATGCACAGTGATATAGCAAAGAGAGAGATGGTATAGCAAGTATTTTCTCCCTGCTGCACATGTAAAAGAAAAATGCAAGATACAGATCTAGTGCAAGGCTGAGGGCAAGCCAGGATGATCAGCAGTGGCCCATTACTCCAGCAGGGCATGGCCAGCTGGCACGGGGCCTTCTGAGGTCCCATGGCTCCTACCATGCGCATGCTGCCATATGGCTCTGAGGTAGCAATCGCAGCTCTTTTTTGCAGCGTAAGTAGGGACACCACAGAGCATGTCATCTCCAGCAACACTGAGTCAGTCTGTCCCACAAGATATTTTTGTAAACTAGTGTGATGTAATTAGGAACCTCTAGTCTACAGCAAGTAAAAGCAGAACCCTAACTATCACTGTTATTTGTATTCTGTCACAAAGGTATGCAATCAATTCATTTGGCTACAATACGTATTTCAGACTAGATCAGATCAGGGTATTACTGCAAGGCAAAATGTATAAAGTAGAAGCACAGAAAAGCTGAGCAGATGCTGTACATTTTTGGTTTAGTGGTTGAATTACAAAATGGAAAATAAATTCTGATTGTCAGAAATCTTAGCCCTGAAGTAAAATGGCTTTTTGTTTTAATTTTCCTACGCCTTTTCTGTTAATTGGAACAATTTTGAATTGGAAAGTAATTTTAAATTTTAAATGTTTTAAAAATACTGCAAGAAACTTTCAGTATTTCTGAATTTTATTTTCTTTCTCATTGCAGCTGAAATGGCTTGTCAAGCTCTGTCTGTAGTGACAAGCAGATAATTTCATCCTACTGAAATAGAATTCCTTGGAAAATTATTGTTGATGAAAATAATTTTGTACACTTATACACAGTATACCTGAAAGCCTGTATTTTCAGACTATCTAAAATAGGAATAAACATTGTTTAGACTACTGCTATCAGAAATAGGATGGATATTGGTGTCCCCTACACAACAGTTAACTGAGATAATAGACTATGATTGCATTCCAAACAATGATCTGAATGTAGTGCCTATCTTTCTCCATCATCTGCACTGGCAGACAAGGTCTTCCAAACCTGATAGTAAGCAGTCTAAATCAGTCTCAACTCTCTTGCACTTAAGTACAAAATTGGCATATAAGTGATACTTGGAGGAGATCTGAATGGAGCCCTAACACATAGAAACCAAAATAACACCTCAGCAGAAACTGTAATTGATCAGAAGCTCTGTATAGGAAGCCAGCAAGGTAGGAAGAGCAAAGAGTGCGTTCTGGCAAGAAGCAATCGCAGACTGAAGAAAATTTCCAAGACACACCATGGAGATGCATCTTTGCACAGCTCACAGGGACTCAGCCTACAGCTGGGTGCCACTTAACAAGTTCTACCCACCTGTATCAGGCAAGTGAGCAGTGAGACAATGCAAAATGATGCTTCTGTGGAAGTGATCTGTGGCATTAGGAAAACCGAGCTTCAAGCTCTCACCGTTAAAATTAAATCTAACCTGGAATAGATGATAGCAACCACCCGAAATGGTTTGGGCTTTATTTCTGAGCATCTTGTGACTGAATTTATGAGTGTGTGAGCTTTGAGTGGCCTTTAAAAATGTTTGGGGAAGGTAGGCAACTGTGCAGAGACTTCATGCTATAACTGTACATCTGGCACATTCCATGGCATTTAAGGCTCATTAAATTCTGAATCTTGTGTCATCTGCCCTTGGCTTAAAATAGTTTTGCGTGAGCCTTTTGTCTCTAACATCCTCTTTAACTGAAGTTGTTTCTGTCAATCTCAGCTCCCTTTATTCTCTTTATCACATCAGTTCTTCAGCAACAGTATAGGCTCAGATTATAGAACCAACCCTCCACGCTTTGAGTCCCTTCATGTTTGCTTACAGGAGAGAAAAAAAGAAATGAACAGTTTACATAAATCCTCTATGAACAAGTAATGATTAAAATAATTTCAGGACATCTTTTTTAAAACTATTTTTTTTCAGTTAAATTCAAAGTAAATTTTTCAATCTAAGGGTTCAGCTCAGTTTTCTAACACTTATAAAATTCAGTTATTAATTGTGACAGTAATGACTTTTAAACATATATTCTAAGAATTGCCCCCACATTTAGTTTTTTCTATACAACAGCTCTTTAAGACTGCTAAAGACACTGACATAACACAACCTGGTATGCCTCAAGTTCCTGTGACATGAAACTTCATAAATCAAGAGTCTCATCACAATGGCAGGTCACATCCCAAAAGAAATTTCCATTTAATTTAAAGCAACTGTTTGAGATGAATAGAAAAATAATCAAAATTCAGACATTTTTAGTGAAATCAAGAAATATCACAATAGTGCTTTCTGATTTCAATAACTGTTTGAAGTTACAAGGGGGAAAAAAGAGACTGCCTTATTACAGGTTGGCAATACAGATTTTATGACAAATTTCTTCCCTACTGTAAAGACTTTATGACTGAAAAGGTACAATGCTTCATAAAATGAAGCATTTTTTTTTCTATGATAATAACTGTTAAGTTTTTCCTCAATGCTTATATGCCTTCAGCTTATTTTGTAATTATATAACACCTGCAATGGATTAAATCTGTACTGTAACTGTAGCAGTTAGTGTAAGAAACGTCAGTTCTCATTAGCCTGCATATAAATCTGCCTTTTTTGGTAAGCAGGATAAAAGAAAGACCACTGAACC
>KL272815.1:44895-57263 GCA_000699545.1 Podiceps cristatus
AAAGCATATGTTGTTCATGCAAAAAGGACATTCAGCAACATGAATCTTTTCCACATCATTCTCTTTTAGGACTGAATGTTTTTTAGAAAGAAAAGGAAATATACAGAAGTGCATTATCATCAAGTTGTAGTAGGTTTTCATAATTGCTTGCTGACACAGCTGAATAGTCATAAAATATCATAAAGAGTAAATGAGTTGATAATGTAAAGCAGTAATTAGGATTTTGTGCATGCTTATGCTATTTACATATTTTAATGCTTTGATATTAACATGTCAACTTTAATAGTATGTAAATGAATTCCCTAGTGTGAGATTTATCCTCCTAAGAATTAGACATGTATTCGTTCACAGCAACTGTAAATTTCCTTCCTTATTTGTCTTTTTAGAGAGACTTTTTAGGATCTTATACAAAATGTTTTCCCTGAAATCTCCTGTCCAGATTCATTAAAGTATTTTATAGCTCTAATGGGTAGAACAGCAGTAGCCACCAGCTCCACATATCACTATGCTATAAAAACACATACACAGAGAGTCTCTTTGTGCCTGGAGGCTTCTAAACCATCTAAATAAGAGATTAATCAACACCTAGTATTTCTGCCTGCTTCTGGATAGTGCTGATGCTCACTAACAATCTGATGTAACATACTTAAGCTGAGAAGCATGATAACACACATAACAGTGATGCCTCAAAAGAACCATGGCATATCCTAAAGGTATTTCAAAAGATTCAGGAAAAAAAACCAAACATGCCTTTCAATTTTTTTCCCCACTTCATTGCATTCCTGATCAATCTTATTTTTCTGTTAACTATATGGAAAGTTTTCATTCTTCAGATGAACACCCCTTAATTACAAGCAAATAATTTGAAAACAAAGGTATGGTGTGATAAAAAGTACAGCCTAACATCAGTTATTGCTTTATGGTGCACTGCAATTTAGTTCTGGGTGTACTGCAGAATCCTGCATAATACAGCTATAGTTGCCTGGCAACAAACAGGAACTATATCAGAAAGCAGCAAAGGTGTGAATGAATAAACAGAAGCGACAGGGACATGTGAAAATGCCCTTAAAACCACATTCAGTGCTAGAATGTCTGACCAGGCTTCCACAACATTTCAAGGGGAATGTTTGATCAAATTCTGTTCACCATTATAGTAGGATAAAGGTATGCACATGTGAACTGGATCCAACTAAACAAGCACAATATAAAATCTGGGGGGGGGGGAAGTAAATTAACAAATGCATTCTCAGTTTGGATACTGAGTATGAATACAAATTAAATGCCCAACACTTCCTTGAATAGATGAGGTAGAATTGATTAAAAATCCTGACTCGGTTCTAGGTGCTCATCGGGCACACGTTTCAGTGCTAAACACCTGGAAACCAAGCACTCGCTCACTGAATTTGAAAGACCGTTGCTCATTCTTCACACTTCTTTCTGTTCAGAAACTCCTATGCTGAGACACTGAAATGTTTTTCTACTTTGTGCTTTACTTATTTATTTGAAAGATTCTTTGTTATATCCAACAACCACTTTAACATACAAGGTCCATGACACAACTGCAATTCACACTGAAAGGTTAATACTGTTTGGAAGTATTTTAGCCATTTTAATACATCATAATATTTTCTTATAAAAGTAACCCCATTGTAATATGAATGCATATTTGGATGAGAATAGTTATATATGAGAAAAGCTTGAAGATCCAAGCAACGCTGATACCTCCAAAGTGTCCTGAAAAGGAACACATTTCATAGTGAAAGACTGTATATTTATAGAATTGATGTATTAGATATACACGGCCAAGCCCTACATCCTGCATATATCAGAAAAAATTCCATGATCCAGCAGAGCCAAGCTACTTTATAACAACTACGAGTCAAGCTCTGTTTCACAAAACAATGCTGAAATATCCAGCTAAATCTGTGCTACCTTTTTCTTTTCTATAGGTAAGGAAAACCCTAAAACAATGTGATCAAGCAGAGATTGATTAGTCAGAATTACACTGACGTAATGTTGGGGCAGAGAGTTGCATGAGGTCATCTTCCTGAACAGATGGTCTAGAGATATTGGTTTTAACTAGCACATGGTTGAGTAAATAATGTTTAAGTTTTCTTTGAGAGCCTGGGGAGTGAACCAGATAGAGTTGAGTGAAATACCTGTGCCTCCTGCCCACATCATCTGCTACTCCTAGGGTTTTCATTTCCTGCACTGTTTGTGCTTTATCACACGGCTCACTGGTTAGGCAGTCTGTGCCCTTGGTTCAAAAAGCTTTTATTAGAAGACAGAGATGTGCATTTAGTTTCAATTTGTAATTTCTTTATATACATAGTTTGCTCCTTACAGGCAAGAATCAGTCAGACACGGAAGTGTGTGGCTGAATTGCCTTTTTTCAGTCAGTATAACAAATTTTGTATGTAGTAATAAATGACCATAATAGGATAAAGATATACACAATCAGTTGTATGATCAATTTGGTTTCTGTTCAGATTAAATTCCCATTTGAACACATCCAGATTTGTTAATTCTCATGATTGTCCAACATGAACATTTCTAAGCATGTGCATTTACAATCTCAAATGGACTATCTTCATCTTTTTATTATATTGTATATATATTTATTTTATCTTTGTCTAAAATAAATCAAAAGTGGTTGATAATAAAGTTCAGTAGATTTCACTATGACATTTTAATTCTTTAAACAGGAACATATCTTGTCACAAGCAGCATCAATATAACCCACTATTTCAATAATGTCGGACTAGCATGTGTTCTACAACACTTGTTTTTCATGGTAACAATTCTGGGAACATCATTGTGATAATATTTAAATGATCATTTGGTAATCAAAACTGGTATATTAAAGATGAAAATAAAGCACAAGATTCAAAACCAGTGTAATAATTTACAGCCAAGTAAATGAACACATATAATTAAGATAATCTTGACTAGAAATTATTTTCTGGTTTGCCACATTACATAATATTTCACTATCTTAAAATGACCCCCAAATACTACTGATTTATGACTACAAATAATTACTCTTGGTAAACACTAAAGTAAAGTACAGAAGCATAATAAAAATGCTGTAAAAAAATTAAAAATCATAAAATATACTTGCACAGGCAATGATATAATATGGTAACAATATTTGAAATAAACTGCCTGCATTATCCATGTGGAAGAAGCAATCAGATGTGCAGGTCATCTGATAACTCATTTACTCTTATTAAAAACTTGCTGCTCCCTTCAGCTTCACTCACTAAAAACTGCTGACTGCTGGCAGAGCTTCCACATTTCTATTTTTAAAAATGTACATAATTTTCATACTTAATTCATCACTAATCTACTGATGCTTATAACAAATGCTAAAAATGAAAACCATAAAAGGAAGAAGAATAAAACTGACATTCTAATTTGTGTCATTAAAGCCAACCTTTGAGCTAAAGAAGAGAGCACCCTAGTAATTCAAGAAAAGAAAAACACATACAAGCCTGGCAGTAAGTTATGTATAACTAAAATTAAAAATAGGTCTATATCAAAGAATTAAAACCCTATTCTCTAAATAGCCTTCTGTAAAACAGCCAATGGTGCAAAAAGGGAAGAGGGACAGGTACAGTTTCATGTATCAGAGAGAAGATTCAACTAAAAAGTTCACTTTCAAATTTGAATTTTCATCCCATCTTCCTCACAACAGTTCAGGATACTGTGATCTGGGTTAACTGAAATTTATCACAAACATCCAGCTGCTTCTGATTTTTTTATGAATGTTTTTTATAATACTGACAAAAGGATGAACCTTTGTGGTAACTGTGTCTATGGAAAAGTTGTAATCAAAAACTTCCACTTTACTAAATTCACTTATAAATATACCCACCTATTAAACTACATACTTTGCAATGACCTAGTTTCACTTGGGGCACCAGAAGCTGTAAGGTCATTACTATTATTAGTGCAGACAAGTGTTTTTCTTATGTTTTTACGACTGCAATGTCATTCCTATTTGACTTCACTGACACTATTCATGGCAGAATTGCTTATGACATAATTATGGAAATACATGGCTTATTACTGCATAATAGCCTTACAAATCTCATGTATGCATCATTATGCAAATATGAACAGTGGAGCAAATGTTGTTGATGTCGATATGTCCATACAAGAATAAGCTAATCAAATGAAATACAGTCCAATTAGCAGCATTGTGGGCAATCTTAAATAAAAGGAAATGCTCAAGGGAGGAAGGAATATTTAAAAGTTTAGTACAAATCTGACGTAACTTCAGGAAAAAGTAAAGATTTCTATTCAGTTGATCCCAAGACACTATAATTCAAGAAATGATGGATGATACACATATCAATTACTAAGCTCTCTAAAGCCACATGTCACCTAATCTAATCTGTCAAAAAGTTAGGAACCTGATTTAAGCTAGTTTTGTAGTTACCCCTAAAGTTAACAGAGAGGGGGATAAGGTAAAAGAGAGAAAGACCTCTGAAGTCAAGTATGCCACCTTACATAAATGCCACATTTATGTAAAGATGTTATTAATTACCTTCTGAAAGTGCTTATCCCTCTTCAATGACTACAGAGAGAACTTGTAGCTTGGATAAATAATAAACAAACTTCTAAATTATATTAGGTCTAAGACCTAAATCCCAGCCTAAATGTTACATACACATATGAAACAATTCATATATCCTATCCTAACTCAAATGACGAGAAACCTCCTTGCTCAGACAGTGCAAATCTGTTCTCTACGTGCAATAAATATACGATAAACTCATAGAATAGGTTGAGTTGAAATGGAATATTAAAGGTCATTTATTTCACCACCCCTACAATAAGCATGGACATCTTCAACTAGATCGGTATGTGTATATATATATAAAAATGAGATGTATGGAGGATTGGCAATCTCATGTAGATTCTAATGGACCGTATTAACGCAAGGAGTACAGTGGATTGTTAGCTAAATGAAAACCTCTCTGGAAGGAAATTAAGTTTTGAAAGCTTGATATTCAAGTTTCAAGGGAGAAAAGATGTAGATGCTACCTCTGAGCTGTAGGGATGTCTATCATTATCAGGCTGTTGACTCCTGTCCACTTTCAGCCTCTCTCTATCTGGCTTTAGAATATCCTGGGAAACTTGGAGCACATGAAAATATAACAGCATTAGAAAAAAAGCCCTGCTTCTTTTTGTGTTTGCCACATGGTATGAATAATAAACAGTATATAAAAACTTGAAGAAAATTACATTACACAGGAACTACACAACTTTAATCAACAAGGGAGTCAAAAAATACAATATAAAACCAGGATAACATTTTACTTGGGAAAAAAAACACCAAAGTATTCTTTAAAAGCTACAATGTGTAACTGTCACCAGCCACGTGATCTGCATTTTCACTGAAGGAATTACACAAATGTATTTAGTATTTATGAAGTGTTGACCAAATACTTTATAAATTAAAATAATGAGAAATTGTATTGGAAATGAGACAAAGTAATTGTGATTTCTATAGTACATGACATTTTTAAGTCTTTTCCAAATAGCGTTAGAAAATTTCCACACTAGACAAATTGCTTGGTTTAATTCTTTGGTACTATGTATGGTGTGAAATATACTTACAACATTTACTACTTCTACTAAAATGTACTATGTAAAACAAAATAGTTATTAATTGGTATTGTTTCTACTCTCTGACAGGCTGACATTTTTTGGAGGAAAATAACAAACTCCAGACTTTCACTACAAATACAATCTCTTTAAGAATCATTTTATATTCAGAAAATGCTTTAAGAAGTAAACAGCAGTGGCATGAATTCAAGTAATTTATTCATAAATGTATTTGCTATCCATTTCTTAATTATTTCACTAAGCTTACTAGCAGAAAATAAACCACAAGTTTATAGCTTCCCTGGCCCACCTGATCCTTGGAAATGGTAAGGGAAATTAGGTGAGACTGTAAGCCCCTGACTTTTTAAAAATCAAGGAACCAGTTTTCAATGGGACTGAAGTATTTTTGAAAGCCTAGTTAGCTTATTTATTTAGCTTTCATCCAGGCAAGTTTATCCTACAACAATATTAAGGAATTCTGCATTAAAGATAACCATATAATCCACTAACTAACCAAAATAAATTTAATAACATAAAAAATAAATACAGCAAATATAAATACTACTTTGAAGTTTATTGATATGCATATCATTGGAATATGTAGAATCACAGAATCATTTAGTTTGGAAGGACCTTTCAGATCACCGAGTCTAACAGCCTAGGACTGCCAAATTCACCACTAAACCATGTCCTTAAGCACCACATCTACGCATCTTTTAGATACCTTCAGGGATAGTGACTCCACCACTTCCCAGGGCAGCCTGCTCCAATACTTGACAACCTTTTCCATGCAGAAATTTTCCCTAATATCTAATTTCACACACACACCCCCAGCGCAAATTGAGGCCATTTCCTCTTGTCCTATGAGGACTTGTTACCTGGGAGAAGACACCAACACCCACATCACTACAACCTCCTTTCAGGTAGTTGCAGCGAGCAATAAGGTCTCCCCTCAGCCTCCTTTTCTCCAGGCTGAACAACCCCAGCTCCCTCAGCCGCTCCTCACAGGGTTTGTACTCCAGACCCTTCACCAGCTTTGTTACCCTTCTCTGGACACGCTCCAGCACCTGAATGTTTTTCTTGGAGTGAGTGTCTCAAAGCTGAACATGGAACTCAAGGTGCAGCCTCACCAATGACAAGTACAGGGGGATTATCACTTCCCTAGTCCTGCTGGCCACACTATTGCTGATACAAGCCAGGATGCTATTGGCCTTTTTGGCCACCTGGGCACACTGCTTTATCCAGCTGTCAACCACTGCACCCGGGTCCTTTCCTGACAGGCAGCTTTCCACGAAGCCTGTAGCATTGCCTGGGGTTGTTGTGACCCAAATGCAGGACTTGGCACTTGGCCTTGTTGAACCTCTTACAAGTGGTCTTGGCCCATCAATCCAGCCTGTCCAGTTCCCTCTGTAGAGACTTCCTACCCTGAAGCACATCAACACTCCTGCCCAACTTGGTGTCACCTGCAAACTTACTGAGGGTGCACTCAATCCCCTTGTCCAGATCATTGATAAAGATTTTTAACAGACTGGCCCCAGTATTGAGCCCTGGGAAACACCACTTGTGACCAGCCACCAACTGGATTTAACTTCATTCACACCACTCCTCAGGCTTGGTCATCCAGCCAGTTTTTTACCCAGCTAAGAGTAACTACAATTTGCTAGACATACAGAAAATTACTTACAGAACGAAGATTTATCTAACTGGTGAACAGATCCTTTTAACAGACTGGCCCCAGTATTGAGCCCTGGGAAACACCACTTGTGACCAGCCACCAACTGGATTTAACTTCATTCACACCACTCCTCAGGCTTGGTCATCCAGCCAGTTTTTTACCCAGCTAAGAGTAACTACAATTTGCTAGACATACAGAAAATTACTTACAGAACGAAGATTTATCTAACTGGTGAACAGATCCAGATTAAGTTGCTTCCATTTTCTACAGCCTACCCTGCTTTTTCACCACAAATCAGTCAAGATGTATTTGTTGTTGTTTAACCCCAGATAGTAACCAAATACCATGCAGCCTCTCGCTCACTCGTCCCCTTCCTGGTGGGATGGAGAGGAGAATCAGAGAGAGAGAGAGAAAGAGAGAGAGAGAGAACTTGCAAGTTGAGATAAAAACACTTTACCAAAACAGCAAAGGAAAAGATAAATATGTTAATTATAATAAGAAGAATAATAGAATATATAAAACAAACAACGCACAATTTCTCATCACCCAATGACCGATATAGCCTGTCCCAAGCAGCAGTCGGGGAGCAGGGATAGTCCCCTGCAGCCACCCCAGAACAGGAAGTTACAGAGAGAGTGAGCAAACAAACAGCTGAACGAATGAACACACAGGAACAAAAAGATAAATATGTTAATTATAATAAGAAGAATAATAGAATATATAAAACAAACAACGCACAATTTCTCATCACCCAATGACCGATATAGCCTGTCCCAAGCAGCAGTCGGGGAGCAGGGATAGTCCCCTGCAGCCACCCCAGAACAGCAAGTTCCAGAGAGAGTGAGCAAACCAACAGCTGAACGAATGAACAAACAGGCCCAAACCAAGAACAACAAAAAACAAAACAAACAAAAAACCCAAAACAAACAAATAAAAAAGGTAAGAAGAAAATAAGGGAACACAAACAGAACAATGAACAACAAGGGGGGCAAAGGCTGACCCTCCCTTATACGAGGCATCACGTCTGTGGCATGGAACACTCTCTTTGGCCAGTTTAGATCAACTCTCCTGGCTGTGCCCTCCCAAGGGTTTGCACCTGCACATCAGCAAAGCTTGGGAAACTGCAAAATGTCCTTTATTGTTTAGCAGCAACCAACAACATCAGTGTACTATCACTATTTTTCACATACTAAAAACCAGAACACAGTAGCTGCTGAAGACAAGACTAGCTCCTTCCTGGCTGAAACCAGGACAGTATTATTTCCAGGATATGCAGTATCAAGGTGCCATCATTCTGTTCCAGATGCTCTTACAAAGAAATTGCAGTATGGACTAGATGTCTGGTTTAAAATTTGTACTATTTATTCAAACCTTTTAGCCACATAAGAGACTTTTTTTTGTAACTAAGTGGCACTATACTGGGCACATATAGGAATAGTACCATCTCATTTTATTTACAATCATTTTGAGTCTTTTTCTTTAGTCTGCATGGGAAAATGCTTGATCAAGCACCATCCACATGAAGCCCCTGTGAGTTAGGAGAGACCACCAGTATAATTTTGCCTCATCAGGTCTTGTGTTTCTACACATGCCAAAGAGAAAGAATGTCAGGGAGGCCACAGTAGAAGGAGCCAAAGGAATGAAGGAACACAGAGAGGGTCTTGTTTCTATAGACCCTTCTTATCAGGCTGTTCTGTTTCATACTATGAGCTGAAGTACATGTTGTTTGCAGTCGGTCTCTCCAGCTGTCCTGGACTCTCTTGGTTGAAGAGAGTGGGACTAGCAGGAACCCACAGTAGATGGCCATGAGTACTATGTTGGACAGAGATGCTGACAGGCATATGTACTTGGACTGTCTTCTGATTCAGTGAAAGCATCTAGGAACTATATACAAACAGTTGCTAAGCATATTTTTTTTATTATTAATGCATTGGAAACTATTGGCATTAGGCCAAGAAAACAGGCATGAGACAGCTGAGCTGGCGGCTCAGTTTTCTCCTTGCCTTCTGAATTCAGTGCCTCAAAGGTTCAACCCCCTAAAGAAAGCTAAATATGCCCATAGATGTGTTCACTGGGATTCAATTTCTACCCCACGTACAAGGCTGCAATATATCATTAGAAAATGCCACATCTCCCAAGACATGTGTGGCTACAAGGCCTCAGTACAATATTTTGACTCTTGTACCCTGTGAATCAGAAGGGAAGACACAAGCTCCTGCAAAAACTCATCTTCCATTCTTGCATAAAAAAATTTAATTGCAAAGGTTCACCTCACCATTTTGGAGAAGCCTCTTTACTACTCAAGAAAATCTGAGTAAGAAAAAAATGTATATTTAGTGCTGGTAAGTATATTTTAAAGGTCTGAAGAAGTCAGTATTTCTTTCTTATTTCACTAGAGAAATTGTCCACTACTTCTGGAAAGCAGGTGTTGTACTTGTCTTGATGCCATAATAGAAGGCCCAAAGAATGCTTTGCCTTGTATCCTTTGAGTAGGACATGGCATCAATAACAGTTTTACAGAAGTGAAATGAAGCACCTCTGAAGTGGTTATGGCCACTGCTATCACACAAGAGCCAATACATTTCTAGTATCCTAGCAGAAAGGCAACTGTTACTATTTTGGCTGGATATATTAATTTGTCTCAGTCTGATAAATAATAGATGGTTCTCCCGGGCTCTCATGTCCCCCTGTACATCACCATGATTAACATAAGAGCGCCAAAATCGCTATGCAGGTAAACAGCCATTTTCTAAACCAACTCGGCCAAAAGCTAGATTAGCTTTTTCACATTCTCCTGTCCACTGATGCATAACTTCAATGTGCAGCTGTTTGGGATGCCACATTCTGCCATCCAGGATTCAGCAATCACATTTGGTGCTCAGACATGATTTCTTTGCTGCCCAAACATATCTGTTCAGGTGGCACTCTGCCTACTTATCAGTTGGTCAGACTGTTCAGGCTATTTCATTTGAGGGAGGTGGCAAGCAAGTACGAGTGTGGATGGTCAGACTGCTCACTCCTAAAGAAACATCCTCTGCCATACTAGGTCCCGCTTTTGGAATTAAGCTCTCATATATTCAGTGCTTTGTGCAACTTTACACTTAGCTTTGTTCACTAACTGAGGAGAAAAAACTAACTGAGGAGAAAAAAAGTCAGAAAGAAAGAAGATACAAAACTATTTCTGTCTTCCAGAATGATAGGTTATAACTCTTCTGGTATTTGGCAAGCCCCAGACACCAAAGGAAGAGTAAAACTGTTTCAAAGATGTCCAAATGCCTGAAAATACTTTTCATGTAGGTAAGAGGAGGGCTTAAGATAGAAGTAGGGAAAACACCACCATGAAAGACGAGGCAATGAAGAGTGTAGCATCTCTACATTATTGCATTTTGATCAGAGAGGTCATACATATTTTAAAATGTAAAACAATCCCTTATTTTTACTGAACTTTCATATATAGAATAATAATCTAATAGTCTAATCTATGCATTGTTGTAGCAGAAAAATCTGAAAATATATAAGTCAAGTGAAAAGTAAAAGCAGAGAAGATGGATAATCTAAGGATGTGCCACATTTCTATCGTATTTTAAACAGCTGCTTGTTTACAAGAATGTGTTGAAGTATTTCAAATTCGCAGCTTTTAGACAATTTTTTTTGCTCAAAAAGACCTAGACAACAAAGGTAAAATATAAAATAACAAAGTTAAATCTCATAAGAGGCCAGCAGATTAAGTAAATAGCAGTGACAATACCACTTAAAGTTAAGAGTGCAATGAACTTGGCCAAATATAATTTTACTTTTATGAGCTAAATTTTGAAATCCAGGGAAGCGTATTCAGCTCTGGAATCAAACTAGAATTCTGCTATTAAATTTGGGTGGTAATCTTGGAACTTGCCAGTAGAAGTCAAGTTCTCCATGCACTCTTCTATGCTGTTTATTCTAGTACTACCTGGGCATTAAGGTTATTCTCAGCATAAACTGAATGGGGCTAAACTTTAGCTTCTACTATTTGGATTACACTACAGCGATTCCTCATCTTCCTTAATTAGGCTATACAATTGTTTGCTATGTAATTTTAACAGGATAATTATCTAAAACTTAACAGCTATGTACACGAGACAAAAATCAAAGCACAAGCTGTTGTTGATATTTCCAAGACTTTTGTTATTCTGTGTTGAAAACTCTTTAGCAATTCTTTTGTTGACCATACTCAGAACAGCTCACTGATACATCTATGTACATCCTTTGCTTTTCTGGAAATGAACAAAGTACAATAATTTGCTTAGAACCTACTCTTTATCCATTGACATGACATATTGCAGAATGCCAATAACACAGAGGTGAAAGATAGAACCACAATTGAAACATGTCAATCTCTTAGTGACAGAGGTCAAGAAATTTAATCTACTCTTTGGCACAATTTTAACTTTAATCTTTCTTTTCAACACCTGCTGTGCGCTTCCTCAGTAGACAGGATAATGATTATGACCGATATTTTTGTTTTAACACCTCTCATAAATGTAAATGCTTTCTTTTCGCACCAAGTGAGATGCTTCTAGTTCGGTAGCCATTTGGTTAAGCAGCAGTCAGATCAGTTAGACTAACATGCAGTTCACCTGATTCCACTTTCTATTTTTCTGTTACCTTGTGGCTTGAGTGATATCAACTTAAATTAGTGACTTCCCTATGTGTCCTAATATCAACTTCATTCATCAGGGATGCAGGGTGTGGCAGAAAGAGACAACACACACAGACAACCAACAACCCTTTAAGACCATCTGATACCCCCCCCCCCCATGTATTCCTACTGCCTCCACAAGGAGGAAGAGACAGGTAATAGTTGTTGGCAACTCCCATCTAAGGGGAACTGAGGGTCTGATATGCCGGCCAGACCCTGCTCTTAGGGAAGTCTGCTGCTTCCCGGGAGCTGGGATTAGAGACGTCACTAGGAAACTCCCTAGCCTGCTCCGACCCTCAGACTACTACCCGTTACTGCTTTTCCATGTGGGTGCTGGCGAAGTCGCAGTAAGTAGCCTGAGGGTGATTAAGAAAGAATTCAAAGCCCTGGGGTGGTCAGTAA
>KL272817.1:8919-19564 GCA_000699545.1 Podiceps cristatus
GAAGTTTGCAATCATTCCCTTGAATCTCTCTTTTGTTACACTTTTTTTTTTACAGTGCAAACCAGCCTTCCCAGCTCACAACCAGTAAAATCCTGAGAAGATACACCAACTTCTCCACCCTTTCCCAATTCATTCCAACTCTGTCCTTGTAGTTGTGGGCAATGGAAAAAGCAAGAGTTCTGAAGAGCCTTAAGTACCTACCCAGGCAAGATAAAAAGCTGCTCTGCCCACTTTATTCCCCATATATTTCCACTGCATAGAAAATCTCTATTTTAACATTGTTAAAAAAGCAACATATGACAGAGAAGGTTTCATTTTGATACTTAACTCCAATGAAAATGGTCTCCTGTGGGTATTGGACAAATTAGCAAACCTTTAATTGAAAGACAGCTCAGATTGTAGACGAGCCCATAAGCACCTAAGAAAACTTAGGTACCTCCAGGGTTCTGTGCCAGGTGAGGAGGGGTTATCCTATTATTATATAGAATAATAGAATGCTTATTTTATATCTGCAGCTCTGCCAACTCTTCTTGTACTTAAAAACTCAGCCCTGAGGTCATGTGAATGCGCTCAGATTTCATTTTAAATAGAAAAAGGAAGTTTCCAACATCTTAGCTGAATAGAAAGCTTGAAAACAAGACCTTTAAATACCTAAAACCGAAACAAAAAGAGATACCAAATTAATATTTGTATGTGTGTGTATATTACTTTATATATACACATACTTGTAATTAACTCTGGTTATTAAGGTGGTCTTTGTTTTCTTTAAGGACATAGCTCATAACCTTTTACAGTGTGGGCTGATAAACCTGTGTCTTTTCATTCTTGTTACAGACTTATATATGTGTATATAGCTTGGTGATGAATGAACTTCAACCCATACAATAATTAAATATTACCTTAACAAAACTGTGAAAATCATTCTCCAAATTGCAGTTTCCCAATGTAATAGGTATGATTTTGGTTTTACTGATGTGAACATCAAAACCTATAGTATTGCCAGTTAGAAGCTAGTTTAAAGTTTCATCGCTGGAGTCTCTCAGAATCTCATCTAACTTCAGCAAATAAAACCTAGGCTGTGCATTTACTAAAATGAAAAAATATATAGTCTACACACATTATTTTATTGTTTAAATGGTTCTCATTCATGTTTCATTTCAATAATATTTCCCCAGCTTGTAAAGCTTATGTTACATTGAGCTCCTCTTTAAATTCACAATGCATAAAACTGCCAGGTGGCCTAATAACAGAGTGCATTAACAGATTGAACTATAAATCAGATGGTTGTGTTCACATACTGTAAAAACACCACCATTTTCTTTCAGATCTCGGTTTGTACACAGATTCTTCAGAGGGTGTGATTGCTTTCAAATATTTAAAAAGCCCATATAGCTCAATTTTAACATTAAGATTGATTTTATATTTCAAAAATAAAATTGTTCTCTTCAATCCTTCCAGAAAATGTGCACAAAATATGATCTAGTTTTGACATAGGAAAGAAAGGAATGGGGGGGAAAAAGAGGGAGTTTCAATTTTTTCACTCATGCCACAGTAAGAATGTGGCTCTAAACTGAAAGTACAACTTACATCCTTTGTTACCACTGAAAAAAATATGACCTAGAATATCTCTAAAAAGCATCAACAACAATCATAGGTTAAGAATATTCTGGTGAGGGCTATATAATAATTTCTGGTGAATGCATTAACTAGTTTCTTAAAATAATCTTTTCAGTGGGTTTCATTTTGGTTTCTCTTACTAAAACACAGTAAATTTATTTCCATGGGACTAGAAACACTGAATAAATCTGAAAAAAAGGTAAGTTTTGATTTTGAAAACCTTTAAGAATGAGGCCATTATTAATATATTTGTATATATACATCTCTTATACGTATCTATGTATAAAAAAAAAAATTAAAGCAGAAATTATATTTTTCTGATATTTTCTTTCCAGAGAGGCAAAGCAGCAATGAAAGCTAGCAATTGAGGTTCATAAGTTCATAGGATAATTCACCTTGCAGGGGACCTCAGGAGGTCATTTAGTTCAATCTTCTGCTCAAAAGAGTGTCAGCTGTGATGAGGTCAGACTGAGTCAAACTCAGGTCTTTATGGAGTTTGTTTTGTTTCAAAACACTGAATACATCTCTATTTTTCAGTATCTACTATTATTATTACAATATATGAATGGTACATTCGTGGCCAAGAGAACTAACTAGGATCATTCTAACTGCTAACTTCTGAATAAGATTGCAGAATCCTGTCTCAAGGAGCTTGCAATCTAAGAAAAATATGTATATAGAAATAACAATAAATATATGGTTAGCATTTACATGCCAAGCCATGTGAGATACCTCTTTTGAGAGGAAATATTTAGAAAAATAAAGGAATCGCAATCTCATTCAGTAGAAGAAAATTATTTTCATCACGTGAGTGAGAACTATAAAACTATACCCCAGAGGCTCTCATCAAGCAGAAATTTGTCAGAAGTAGGGCACCAGAAAATAAATAATGGCTATTCAAATAGCAACAAAACAGAATAGCAGTTCAGGATGCTAACATGCAGTCTGAATGTTTCCGTTATGTACAGGGGATATATCTTTCTATATGCTGATATAAGATATAGGAAAGACTGGGTACAAATTTAAAAAAAAAAAAAAAAAAGTTAACAATGTTGGTGTGATTTTTAGAGAAGCAGGTCTTACAGTTTTTTAATGTTTAAGAACCCCTGGGAAACCGCCCTTGGGGACAAGGGAGCAGAACAGAACTGGCAGATCTTTAAGGACGTTTTCCATAGAACACAAGAGCTCTCAGTCCCCAGGTGTAAGAAATTAGGCAAGGAAGGCAAGAGACCAGCATGGATGAGTCGAGAGCTGCTGGTCAAAATAAAGGGCAAGAAGGGAATGCACAGGCAGCGAAAGCAGGGACAGGTGTCCTGGGAAGAGTGCAGGGACACTGCCCGGTTGTGTAGGGTTGGGGTCAGGAAGGCCAAGGCACAGCTGGAGCTGAACTTGGCAAGGGATGCAAAGATTAACAAGAAGGGTTTCTACAGGTTTGTCAGACAGAAAAGGAAGATCAAAGAAAGTGTACCCCCCCTGCTCTGCCCACCCCCCACCCCCCCTTGATGAACAGGACTGGCAAACTGGTATCAATGGACAAGGAGAAGGTTGAAGTACTCAACAATATTTTTGCCTTGGTCTTCACCTGCAACCCCTCTTTCCATGCCTCTCAAATGAATGAACTGCAAGGCAAGGACTGAGGGAGCAACGTCCCTCCCACTGTAAAGGAAGATCAGGTGCATGACCACTTGAGGAACCTAAGCATAAATAAGTCCATGGGACCTGATGAGATTCATCCCAGAGTCCTGAGGGAATTGGCCGATGTAGTCGCCAGGCCCCTCTCTGTGATATTTGAAAAGTCACGGCAGTCAGGTGAAGTCCCTGGGGACTGGAAAAAGGGAAACATTGTGCCCATTTTCAAAAAGGGTAGGAAGGAAGACCCTGGGAACTACCGACCTGTCAGCCTCACCTCTGTGCCTGGGAAGCTCATGGCACAGATCCTTCTAGAAGCTGTGCTAAGGTACGTGGAGGGCAGGGGGGGGATTTGAGACAGCCAGCACGGCTTCACCAAGGGCAAGTCCTGCCTGACCAACCTACCAGCCTTCTATGATGGAGTGAATACATCAGTGGACAAGGGAAGAGATACTGATGTCATCTATCTGAAATTCTGTAAGTCCTTTGACACAGGCCCCCATGACATCCTTCTCTCTAAATTGGAGAGATATGGATTTGATGGGTGGACTATTAGGTGGATGAAGAATTGGTTGGATGGTCACATCCAGAAGGTAGTGGTCAATAACTCAACCTCCAGATGGAGATCCATGACAAGTGGTGACCCTCAGGGGTCTGTACTGTGATCAGTATTCTTTAATATCTTCATCAATGTCCTAGACAGTGCGATCGAGTGCACCCTCAGCAAGTTTGCAGATGCCACCAAGCTGAGCAGTGTAGTTGACACACCAGAAGGACGGGATGTCATCCAGAGAGACCTGGACAGGCTGGAGAGGTGGGGCTGGGTGAACCGCATGAGGTTCAACAAGGCCAAGTGCAAGGTCCTGCACCTGGGTCGGGGAACCCCCCAGTATCGATACAGGCTGGGGGAGGAAAGGATTGACAGCAGCCCTGCCTGGGGGATGAAGGGATTGAGAGCAACCCTGCCAAGGACTTGGGCATACTGTTGGGTGAAAAGTTGGACATAAGCCAGAAATGTGCACTGACAGCCCAGAAGGCCAACCATATGCTGGGTTGCTTCAAAACCCACGTGGCCAGCAGGTCAAGGGGGACAATTCTGCCCTTCTGCGCTGCTCTGGTGAGACCCCACCTGGAGTGCTGCATCCTGCTCTGGGGCCCTCAGCTTGTGCCAGTAGTCATTCCCGAAAGACAGACTAGGCAAGACTGAGCCAGTGTTGGCTTTCTCTGCCATATACAGTTCCAAAACTCTTCCTCAAACCATGCCTTACACCCTCCAGGTAGACTTTGGGGTATGAAATGTACCCTCAGTTTTGTGTTATAAACATATGATCACGGTAACTTGCAAGACAGGTTTCACATAATTTCAAACTCTTTGAAAATGATGAAACAAAAAAATAAATAAAAGAATCTTTTAGGTTCACAGGGGTAACACACGGGGGTCACCTGTTACCAAGTGTGTTGTGGATGGAGAGAAGCTGCTTCAAATGAGTCCACCTGTGCAAAAGTGAACCTTGTGAAAATGAACCTCTTGGATCACTTGGCCTGATTAAATACATTTATTAACAGAGCCTCAGAAGTGAACATGGATGTTGTTAGGAGCACATGTAGCACTGGTTTAAGTTAGTGACTGGCTTCTCTCTTATTCTCAGTGGACTATAAAATGACCAGTTTACACTCAAACAATTAATCTGTAAATGCCTAAAACTGATGTGATCAATCCCATCATCAGTATAAATCATGTCAATATGAGGAGTATGCACCTCAATGAGTATACAATAAACTTTGGGAATTAGAAAATATATTTAGGATTAGAAGAATTACATAATTAGCAAAAAGTTTAAAAATGGCTTAGAAGCAACAAGTAGGAAATAAGAGATGCAGACAAGCACAAAATTGCTGACTTGCGGACTGTTCTGGCAACAAGCTGTTGATTTTTATGCTCTAAACCCAGAAGCTTTATTTAATCTATCAGTTTGTCCATTTCTGGTCTCCAGCATCTTCCTCCATGTACTTAAAGGCATTTTTCTACAAACATTAAGTTTTAAATAAGTGTTTCCAAATCCACTGTGCTGGTCCTGCTCACACAGGCACAGGCTAGGGAAAATGCTCTGTCAGTCACTGTTTCCAGCTGACAGAGAAAATGATTAGGGAACTGGGGTGCATGTCTATACTGTGAATAGACTAATGTAATGCACTAATGCAGAGACACTGCCATGAAGAAAACAAAAAATCTACTTTGGTCCAAAAGTTCCAAGCCTAAAAGGAGTCACCAGGAGCCGAAGTAATCTTACTAAGTGATCCTAGTACAACCACCAAATTGGGAAATTTGAGTCATTGTTTGTATAGATACCCCATAGATGCACACCTGCCTGCCAAAGGATTGCAATTTAAATGTTTTTATTCTCACAAGGTCAATTGTGGTTACTTCTCTTGTTGGGACCCTGGAGCATGGGTTGCAACAGCACAAATTAATCAAGCCTGTAATATGCAGGCTTCAGCTCTTTACCATCTGACTGTACACTGTTGATGTGTCTCCTTTGATTATTAAACAGAGGACACTCCCATATAGAAGAAATCAAGGTAAAGGAATCCTAACGTTAGAAGTGGACATGAAAATGAATATATGATAACCTCAAAAGAGTGATATAGTGATACACCCAACCCTATTACAACTCTGCTTTTTTTCCATTCTTATAACATTTCACATAACTGTAGCTTTTCACTATGATGTGGGAAAACTTTGAGGTTCAAAGGTATCTTAAAGCATACAGCAGCTGATATTTACAGTTACAAATGTTGCAAAGTGATGCCCTTTAGCACTGCACAACATGAAATTTAAACAATGATGATCATAAGAAAGCTTAGAACAAGGAAGCACAAAGGAAAGGAGTTCAGTTAATGACTGCAATTTGCAATTGCTCAATAGAATTTTATTCATTTTAATTTGCATTTCTACAGTAACAAAAGGTATTTATCTCAGCACATGAACCTCAGGAAATTATTTTAAAATTCAGTCCATCAACATACTCAAAATAACCAGCATCCTCAGCATATGCTACTGGATAACTGTGAAACTCAAACAGCAGCTGAAGTTCACATATTGTTCTAGAAGAAATATTAATTCTCTCATGTTACTCTGTTCTTAGCTCATCTAATCCTTTCCTCTGGGTGCCCAAGAGTTCCTGACCTTTTCTTTCTCTCCAGATTTCTTTTTTTTTTTTTTTTTTTTTAACAGCTAGGACTGGAACACATAAAATTTAGAAAATTCCAGTCATAATGTGTATAAGTTTGTTGTCCCTCTAAACAAACAAAATGTCCATGCAAAAATTAAACAATCTAATCATGATGCAAGTTGGGTATCAATCTTCCTCCTGTTTTCAGAACAAAAATTTATTCAGCTTCATTTAATTTCTTATTATGTCTTGCTCTTTGACAATAGTGCATTTGGAGAGCATATTTTCAGTGCTCTGCACAATAAGATTCTTACTGCTGATGCCTTGACAGAAATTTGGATATTTATGTCAAATTGTGGGTATTAATCTAAATCTGTTTCTTGGACGTACCAAGTCAAAGAGGTAGTGTACAGGTTGTTGCTACTAATGCTGTATTGTTCAAGGCCAGAATGACTTTTTGTTGCTGAACCATAGATCCAAGGATCTAGAGCTTAACATGGATTTTTTATTGATTTTCATGATTTGCTTTCAAGGAACAATTCAGATTTTTCCCTGGATTTCATGGAGAGGAGGTAGCTTATAAAAAACTTGGGACAAGACAGGAAACACCAGGATTTCAATGAAGGGATCTGTGAGGGTGTGAAGTTTTAGTTGCTCTCTGCTTCTAGGTATGCAAAGGTCTGTGAAACCATAGCAAATCATGTCAGTGAGAGCTGATGGACTCTATGTGTACCGCCTTCAACGAGGACCAATCAAAGTTGTTGTGATGCAATGCATGGCTCTAAATGTGCAAGTAAAGGCTGATACACATAAAAAGTGTCACAAGTGTCTAGAGCAGGCCCCATCTGACCTATTTACATAAAATCTGTTTTTTTTCTTTTTTACAGAAACTAGCACAGGAAACAACATAGTCAAGTCATGATAACCATAAAGAAGAAAAAAATGTTTTAAAGAGGTAACTCAAAGCTAGACAGCCTATTTCATAGTCTACTGGTTCATACAATATACCTGAATAAACTTTCAATCCAATTCTAGAGCAGAAAGTTGCACCTCTTTTGATAATGAGAGTTAGAAGAAATTTACACAAAGCTGAAGAAAGTTAAAGAGAAATACAAGTGGATTTTCCAGCAAGCAGCAAAACAAAACAAACATAGCGCAGGAAGAGAAGCAGAGGATTATGGAAAGGCAAGCACCAGTATATAAGATTCTAGCAAGAGAAAAGAAACTTAAATATTGGTAGTGTTAACACATTAAAATCAGCTTGCAGGTGAAAGAGCGAGTATCAAAAAACTATACATTCTATTAAAAAAGCATGACTGAGACCAGAAACGGTCCCTTTCAATCAGAAGTTAAGGCAGTTGTCAGCCAGTGATGGAAGCATTATGCTTTAAATGTCAGATATTAAATATCAAAGTATTAGTGAGGAGGATGAGAATCTGATTTGCTTACGAATAAAGTGGAAAGCTTTGAAAGTCACAAGTCAATAGAATCAGAAAGAAACAACTACCAAAACTAGGTAGATATCATCTAGTGTACACCTATTTAGCAAATTATGCAAGAATGACTATTCACAAAGACATATGGACAGTAATCTGTTATTATCCCAAATTCCAGGAAAAAGAACCTATAAAACCATTGCCCCACCTGCCTATTTAGTAATTTGAAAGAAATGTTATTACATAACTTCCACAAACAAGCTACACCTCTGGAGGAAATACTACTAGCAGAAAAAAAATTCAAAGGTTTCACAAGTGGGCAATGTGCAACAGAACAGATTTTCAGGCTAGAATGTCACCTTACATTGCTTCATTTTTTCCCTTTGTCGTACCCAGTTTAGGTTGTTTTTTATTTTGTTTTGGTTTGTTGGTTTTTTTTTGGGGGGGGGTGTGCATACATTATGAGCTCTTTGAGGCAAGGAGAACTAAGTATAAACACCTATTATATAGAGATGTACTCTGGTGTACAGTCAGTCGTGCATAATAAGTAAATTTAGGCAACATGTTATCTTATTCTAAAGTAACATCTAAAATACTTCAGATTTACAATGAGAATCATGTCTCAGCATAATCTCTTTGATAATGAGTGACAGGTGACCAAGTCAGACATACACGTTTAGGTCTTAAATGCCTAAATTAGAAAGATAAAACGCACTCAGGTCTCTGGTTTGTATTTTTTTAGCACTGACAGTCCAGATGATGTTTTCTTAGGAATTCTAGGCCTCCAACAATACATCTAAATAAACAGAATTCAACAGACATATAAAATAAATGGTAAGGTCAAAGTGATCTAGGAAAGCATTGTTTGCCAAAGGCTTTTGACAGGCTGGATGGGAGGAAAAGGCAGTAGTTGAGGCTTGGAAAACTAAAAACATGGATTCAACTTTTCTGTGTCTTTTTACCTCTGGGTGAGACCCTTGCAGTAATCATTATTGACATTTGTCTTCTATTCTGCCAGTTTGAACTTATCAAAGAGTATAATAGCATAATTCTCTGTAGTTTTCACTTGGGCTCTAAGAAAAACGAGTCATTGTTTTACGTCAGATTGGCCCTTTCCAGTCGCAGAACTCCTTTTGAACCACACTGAGATAGTATGTCCTGTCTGATTCTCCATTGCAGTAGTTGGTAGGATTAGACTCTCTGGCACTCATAGTGATTAATCGCGAACAGATGAGAAGCTGGCGCAGGTGACTTTCTGCGCTGCTGACAGGCAACTGAAGGTTCTTGGGTTTGAATTCTGTGAGGTTTTTTCCAATGGTGCATTTCTTCATTATTTTTGGTCAGCACATTCTTGAGTTTTTTTCAGTATCCATGGAGTTACCTATATTTTGTTTACCTAGTTGCCTGTTTGCACAATTTTTCTATATGCTGACATATTAATAGCAGAAGCTATAGTATTCTGCATGAAACCTATTTTCTCATAGTTGAAGCATGAGATTTCAGACTAATGTGAAAATACCAGAATAAGACTATACATAAGAGTCACTGCATTATCTTTGATCCAGTGGAGATTTATATATGAATTCCTATATCACTGCTTCAGCATACTGTCTTTCAAAAAGGGAGATACTAAATAGGATATTTTGAATATTTCTAGCTACTGGTATTGCAGAAGAGAGAGCCTCATGGCAGGGAAGTTAACATTTTTCTTTATCCCTAGTAAACTCTGTTGTGATGGCTAATGAATTAGCTCAAATACAAATGTCTATAAGAGATTGCTGAATGCATGTTGTTATGACTTGTACTGTATCATATCATCCTAAGTATTTCTTTCTTTCAAAAGCACTATAGGTTGTAACAAAATAGTCCCCTTTTAAAAGGTCGATGCACTGGCAAGTCACTAGAGTCAGACTGGAATAACTGCACAAGCCAACCTGGCTGAACTTGTTGGGGTTTTGGTTTTTTTTTTTTTTTTTTTTTTTTTAATCAAATCTGTATCTTCATACAAAATTTTGTGCTTGCTTAGCCTTGTTTTAAAAACAACACCTTCTAGCAGTTGGGATCAAATCCAATTTTACACAATTTAAGGATGAACTATATAAATATTACTTAACATGAAGATGAAAAGTAGTATTACACTTCTAACACTGAACATATTTATCCCAAAATATTGCTCAATAACATAACCACAACCGTAATCATTTTAATTAAAAATACCTTCTAATCTCTATGTGTTTAGGAATAAGGAAAGAAATTCTCTGCCACAAATATACATGGATGCACAGAATAACAACGAACTTTAGGAAGAAGTAAATAACACTGTTATTGTTGGTAATTCATCAGCTTTAAGACATAAAAACCATCAAATGTCTGGATTAGAAAAAATGAGTAAAATTTTATTTCTAGTGACTTTTTGATAATTGCAGTATCTAAGAACATTAAAAATATATATTGAGATTAAGAACATCCATTTCAACTAACTTGCTTGGATTATGGACCAGGACCTGTCAAGAAATCAGTCTCAGCGTGTCGGGTTAGGTATCTTAAGAGGGACAATTAAAATCTTTCCTCACATTAAAAAAAACCTTACTATTAAAACAAGATGATCTAGAAATCTGAGTTTGAATATGTTTTCATTGCATTTGGAAAGGTTCAGACATTAAGAATACAGCTTAAGCTACACATGAGCTATAACCTAGCTATAACCAAGTCTGTTCTGTTAACAAGATGGAATCCAGATTATTTCTCCTTATTCACACTGAGTGATGAGACAGTCAGAACTGAAAGAGT
>KL272817.1:25744-70481 GCA_000699545.1 Podiceps cristatus
GGAATGCCAACATACCATAAGTACATCTGTCTTGATATTTTTTTGTCCAAATAGAATATAGACCTTTAAGGTAGTTTAAAAGAGTCTGCTCTAATAAGACTTCCAGGACAGTGTTTTTGGTCCCAGCATATTCACATCAATATCCTAAAATTTGTCTGTCTATGAGAACTGTTGAACTTCTTGAACACTCAAATTTGGTCACCACTCTATTAATGCTAGTTCTCTGTGGCAGCACTTTTCAGTGTGTTTACCTTCTTTTATACTGGACAAGAGAAATCTACTTGCCCAAAAAAAGTCTTGTATAACATTGAGAATGAGGTGAAGCCATTGGACACAAATAAAACATTTGTGTTTTACTAGGAATAATTTACTAGGAATAATTTACTGTCTTACTGACAGTTTTTACAGTTTAAGACAGGTTATATTTGCAGAGACCCTCACTTCAAACCTGGAAATAGTTCTAGCGAGATACCTTTCACATTGTGCATTTTAGATTACTTTGGATATCCATCTTATGAAAACAAATGTTTAGCTTTTTCTTTTCTTTTTGCAGTGTCAAGAAATAGTGCCTGTGTGGGACACACCAGCTGAGTTCTCTCTAGTACATCTGACTCCACTTAAAAATTAATAAAGCCATACATGCAGTTGTCAGTAATGCTGTGCAGGACCAATCAAACTAACAGATGCTCATTCTGGACAACAGAAGGAAACTAAAATTCTACAGGGTTCATGCAGGAACGTGACAATTTTGACCAACTTAAAATTTATGCTGTATATTTATTTCTGATTTGTCAGCTGACCCCTAAAATAATATATTTGGTTTTTACCCCAAAGATATATTTTCTTTGGGTTCTAATTCCATCAGAACAAGGCTGCCATTCAATACAAGTCACGTAGGCTGTTGCCTATGGAAGGGAAGCAAAATCATTGCCTTCAGATAAAAATGTGGTCTTGTACCAGTAGCTTCATTTCCAAGCCCTGCGTGTACTGATGTCCACAAATCCAGGCTCCCTGTTAATGGCCCTTCATCCCCCTTCTGCTGCTGAAGAGGCAGAGGCAGTGATGGCAGCTCAGGGCTCTGTGGCCACTTGTGAAGATGGACTACCTGGGTGGCAACACGCCTCCTTCTGCTCTGTTGCCTGCCACCTAGCAGCAAGCTTGCTATTTATTGTCTTGAAAAGTAAGAAAGATCCCCTTTTCTGCCCTAAAGACAGAGATTTCTTTCCTAATAAAGCATGGCACACAAACAGCTGGTTCTGTACAACTGAGTGGGTAAAAGCAGCAGGTACAGAAAAAAAGCATCTGTCAGCAGGATTGCTCTAAAGTTAACATGTCTCTGTCAAAACAGAGGGCGATGCTGCTAGGGGCTGATGCGTTTGAATGCATTTCTACCTCTCATTCCTCCTGTTCCCTCACCTTTGTTGTGGACTACCAAATGTGACAAATGGTGAATCAATTCTTTATTTGACTATGATTAAATTAAAATAGAGAGAGAGGAAGAAATGGGAAGAAAGGGAACAGAGAAGCTGGGATAAAGAAAAAGATTGTGGTTGTTATTCTTGAAAGTGGCAAATCAGGAAGCAGTGCCAATTCCCACAGCCTCGGAGGACATAGAGTTCTAGTCTCCCTCACTATGTACAACAGTATTTGAACCTACTGTTCACTTTTCCAAAGGGATTAAATATTCCACAATGGAAAAGTGGAGTTCAGATCTCACTTTTCTCACTTTCTTACCTACTATGCAAGAGTATGTAAGGCTTATGGGGGAAGAAGGGGTGGGGGGGGACAGAACGTGATTGAGGAAACCACCTTGATAGTGGTAAAGACCAAAATCTTAGGGTCTGCTTTCAGTATCATTCATGCATTTGACTCACATGTGCAATGTTTTACAATACCTTGTATTGTAAATTAAAAAGTAATGATATAAGGAGGAAATTCTTTATGATGAGGGTGGTGAAACACTGGAACAGGTTTCCCAGAGAGGTGGTGGTGGCCCCATCCCTGGAAACATTCTAGACCAGGTTGGACGGGGCTCTGAGCAACCTGATCTGGGTAATGGTGTCCCTGCTCACTGCAGGGGGGTTGGACTAGATGGGCTCTGGGGGTCCCTTCCAACCCAAAACATTCTATGATTCTATGATTTTATGACAATGTATTGTGTGTGTTAGTTTGCAATATTTCAGGTTGAGGATCAGTATTTGGACTTTACACCATTTAGAAAAATAGATTAAAGCTTATTTTTAATTATACTTTGAATCTACCAACGTAGTCAACATCACTGAGAAAATCATGCTCTCTAAAATATGATTTTATAGAAGATGACAGAAATTTAGAAAATTTCAAAATTAAAATTTCTTGCTATGTGAATTATCAAGATCACATTAATATTTTACATAGCTCTTTATACAATAACTGTGGTCACCACAACATCACAAAAATTTGGAAGAGTGTATTTCTTATAAGCAGAATTATTATATTCAAGCAGAAAAGATCAGTTCCTTAGTTGCTATTACTAATTTATTGAAGTGATGGCAGAAAACTGCTTACCAACCTACTAGAAATAGTAGGATATGGGATCTGTCCTGTAAGATTTGCAGTTTGAAAAAGATACAGTAAAAACAACATTCCCTGGGTAATCCAGTAGTAAATAACCATTACAGTATATTTCCCCTGCCTTCACTTCCTGTTGTTATTTTGGTTTGTTTGTTAGTGATTTTAGATTAGAAGAATGTCTGCCAGAAGCTTTGGAGTAACTCTTCAGGATTTTATTTAGATAGGATGGTTTTCTTAGCCCTCCAATCCTTTTGGTTATTCTTGATTCTGGTAAATATTACAGATATTTGTCAATTGAATTGACAGCATAAAAAGGGTGTGTTTTATGTGAAAGAAGAAGTCAGACTAATATGAGAAAGATGCTAAGCAAAAGAAGAAATAATTACCCAGGCAGATATCAGCAGCAGATGGTGATTTCTACTGGGAAATCCATGCAAGGATTCAGAAAATGAGTACTGTATTACAGTGCTTTTAAAATCTGATGGCAGCACTAACAACTTTCAGAAAATGGGTGTCGAACTCTATCTCAACACTTTAACAGAGACAGAACAGATAAATTGAAACCAACAAGCAGTATATGGCTAACTTTGAATCAGTACTCATCCTGAAAATGTACTATGGAGTCTCCAGCTCCCGCCTGCTCCGCTTTGGGAGTAGAGCTCGCCTGCAAGTCACAGCAGCTCAGGGGCTGATCTGACTTGGTGCAAACGGATGCAGAGACGAGCTCCAGATCTGCAAGTGGCATAAACTGTACTAGCAACCAGAGCAACCTGGCTGCTCCTTCTCTCCGCCGAGACTTTCCAGCCCCTCATTTCTAGCAACAGAGAGCGAGAGTGGGATAAAAGCTTCCACCCCAACTCTGAAAGTATACTTTTTTTGGACTGAAGTGAATGACTTTTTCAAGATAGGATATGACAGCTTTAAAAGATAGATCTCGCTAGAAAGCTTGTGAAAGTTAGCTCTTAAAGAGCAATCTTTCCAAACGTGTGTGATGTGTTAACTACCTTGTGTCCTTTTTCCTGCAGTTTACTTCAGCAAAGAAAGATAAAATTAAGGCAATTGCTGTTGTGAAAATCCTGTGCTTTCTATGGTTCAGAAATATTTCCTGTTAGTTTTCCAAGTCCAGAAGTGATGCTGTTTGTTAGTGATTGCAGAGTTCATATTCAGCATGCGACATCCCCATGCCCTATTCATTCTGAAATGTGACCACTTAAATATACAAAATATTCCTCCTAAATACAAAATGAAGATACAAAAAAAATCCTTACAACCAAGAATCCAGATCTGACTTTTAGTTCTATCTAGTTACTAGTATTAGTACTTAAGCTCAATATGCAAGAGTTTGTAACTTAATCTTTCACTTAGCCTCCTAAACACAAAATGAAGATAAAAAATCCTTACAACTAAGAATCCAGATCTGACTTTTAGTTCTATCTAGTTACTAGTACTAGTACTTAAGCTCTATATGCAAGAGTTTGTAACTTAATCTTTCACTTAGTTTTATAAAATAGGAATTGTCTGTTAAATCTGGTGACTTTATTTCCAATTCTGTATGCTTATGCATCTTTTAAAGAAGGTATTTATTCTTCATAAAGTGAGGAGCTGCTTGTTTTATTTTCACTGAAATAGTCTTCTATCATCTCCTGAAAACTGTAGTGTTTGCAGTTACCCGAGTTCAGCTTTGACTTTAATGCTCTTCCAGGTACACTAGCTTCACCTTACTTTCTTTGAGGTAGGAGTCATCTCATTGATTGTCTTGAGTAAAAGGAAATGGCTCATGCATCTTTCGTACATTATAACAAATGTCCTTTTGCATTATAATTGAATGGTGATTGTTGTGTTCAATCAATGAGAAAGGTTAAGGGAGCTTCTCTGCCAGCATTTTTAATGGAGAAGTCGATTAAGATTCAGTTTAATCATTCTGGCTGCTTCAGAATTAAAGCAACAAAGACCATCAATGGCACTATAATTACCAGCCTTTCTGTAAGTTTACACTGCTATTTATGCAGCCATAAATTTTGTTATAATGCACAATGTGACCAGGTTAACTTGCTTTGTTTGTAATGCAAAATATTTCCCTTAATTGTACTGTGGATAAGAAATTGTTGTGATGAAGTATATATAATTCAGCCTAATTAAAAAAAAAAAAAAAAAAAAAAAAGTAAAAAAAAAAAGTAAAACCAACCCCTCTGTAGAGTCTGACTGAAGTGAATCAGCCTGATAGCTTGTGTTAAATAGTTTAAAGTCATGGCCTTAACCTTGGGACACTAGAGACACATTCCACTTTATTGAACATGGAGACTAGCATCACTCCCAGGTGAGTAAAAAGGGTCAAATATATTATTCTAATCCCTGTTCCAAACAGAGAAAAGGTCATTATATACCACTATTGCATGCTGCCAAAGAGTGAAAAATTCACACTGGGGACATGGGTGCAAATCTATTTCAGACATGGCCTTTAAAATGTTACTAAAATGAATGATTAAGTGGGTTTGAACAAGAAAAGAATTCTTGAAATTGATCTCATTTATTAATTAGTTTCAGCTTATAAAGGTCTTACTATAAATAGGTAGAAGACTAGAAGAAATCACTCATTGCAAATGAGAGTGAGGCTACCAAATAAATTTGTTTTCTTATAATATTAATAGCTGTAAATATGGTTATCCATTTCATTTGCTACTGCTGAATGGAAGATGACAGGATATCTTGATTTATCCAGGATATTTGGATGAGCATGTCCAGCACTTCCAGCAAATTAGAGATAAGGGATACTTCTGTTACTCTTTTTTAATTATTATTATTTTTTCCCTCCTTTTCCCACATTCAAAAGACATTGAGGATTTCTTCTTTTTTCCACAGAGAGGGACAAGCTTTGACCAAACTTCTTACTAACTGAGAAAGACACTTTCTCCATGCAGAAGCACAATCTCCAGAGATGGGTCAGTATAAAAAACAGCCTTCAGTCTGTATAGGGAGATAGAGGACAAGATGCCTTTTTTCTCCCTGTAAAATCATGTTTTACTGAAAGCTAAGCTCCCCTGGATGAACTAATCAAATTATTATTTCACGTTACTTAGCAAAGCTATTTGTAAATTTTCATGAAGCCTAGAAACCGGGAATGCATTTTCACCAGTTAAGTTGGTGGGATCCATGGCGGGATCCACTGCAGGCTCCTCCTCAACTGTAGGTTTCAGAGAAATGAATTGTGGCTCACCTAAATTGAAAAAGTCCTTCCCTGTGATTTGATAAAATACTCTTGTATTTTTTTCATGATTATTTATGTTAATAACATACTTTATATGTTGTAGTTATGCACCTTAACTAAAGATGGATTTTATTGTCCCTGTAGTTTGTAGTTTGCTGTTGTCCTAGAAGAACTTCTTCCCTTTCAGCAGATTGTAAACTAGGAGAGGATCATCTGACTAACAGCAGTTATAGAATGACAATTAAAACATACTAAAATATCACATCACAGAAATTTTTCAGTGTACAACTCCTGAGCTTGCCATTTACTGCATAATCTTGGAAAGCTGGGTTTGAATGTGCAATCAAAGGTATTGATATGTACAAATCTGGACCTCCTGTTGGCTATAAAACTGCACGTACGCTTGGTAACAAGATACGGTTCTTTAATGTATTTGTGTATCAAGCCAACACTTTCAATAACAGGAAATTATGAAAACCACTAAAGAAGACAATTTAAAAATGTAACTCCTTAAATCTGTCTCCAAAGAGGTAAAGACAAACATGTAAATCAGCTGTTTATGAAACATTCATGTTTGAATTTAAAAGGCATATCAGTATACAGTGAGCATTGCTGATATTAAAGTCAGGAGCTTAATCCTCTAAAGAAAACAAAACACATACAGTGCGTAGGCAGCCTGGCATAGTTCCTTCAGATTTTATACATGTGAGTTAGGGTGCGGAGGCTACACTTAATTTAAAAATAAGATTGACTAATCTATTTGAGTGCTTACTGCCTTGTAAGCAGAGAAAAGAGTAGTGTGCCAGAATGGAAATCATATGGGCCGGGAATTCCCCTTCTGTTGACCACAGAAGGTATAGGCATAATCCATCAAGAACAGAATGCATGCCATACTTTGTTCATTAGCATTTAAAGAGGCTGTTTGGCATCAGACAACAAATACAATTCTTGCAGGAACTTGGCAGGGAACTGTTTGTCAGTTAATGACAATCCACAGCTTTTTCAAGGAAATACTAAATGTTCCCAGGGCTATTTCTGAATTCTTTTCAGCATGAAGCTTGAAGTGGGGCTAACACATTTGTATAGCGGTGACCAGCTTCCAAGAGAAAACATCAGTTCTGAAGCTGAAATCATAACAGATTTGTTGGCAACACATCAACAAATTGCAATGGAATTATAGGATATGTGATATCACATATCTTATCTTTACATTTATGCATTTCCTACAATGCACCAGTGTGTTTAGCATCTCCATAGGCTACAGTCTGGAAAATGATGGATCTTATTTAGGACTTGGATATCAATATAGACAGTATGATAAAAAAGACAGTATGATAAAAAAGACAGTATGATAAAAAAGATAAAAAAGAAAGGGAAAAAAATTAAAAGGAAAAAACCCAGGGTTTTAGTAACTTTAAATTAATTATCAATGAGGATTTGTTGTTAATTGCTTCATTGTTAATAGCATGCCAAATTCCCATCACTCTCTGTGTCAAAATCTTCACCTGTGCTTCATGAAGCACAAGTTTATTTATTAAGCTAACTAAAAATATATATTTTTGAGATGTGATCTGATTCCAGTCATAGATAACTAAATTTAAGCTCATGTAGGTGAGTCTTAATGTATGAGACATATATATGGGACTCACTAGCCTAAACATAGTCATCTAGTACCATCTGAGATTCCATACAAGCCTGGCAGTTGTGATGCAAAACCCATAAGGAATTCACACCTACTGGAATGGCTATGTGGGATACATACCTTAGGGTATCTTGAATGGCACTAGACACCTACCTTAAGACAGTAGAATGCCAGTCTTTGTGTCTGAACTCTTGTTTGAATCACTTGGCATCCATTCCATACCAGAGTTTAGAGAGCTATTCAGCTGCCAAAATGTAGGCATCCACTTCAAGGAGAGCTGGATAGCTCTCTAGTCTTGCTGGACAGCTTTGGCTAAATTTCCACTGACCATTAGGAGAACTTAAACCCACCTATCTCTCATAGAGATGCTTAATCTAAAGTTAAATCCCATCCTTAATCTTCTGTAAAGAAAAAAAAAAAAAAACCACAACCCAGATTTACTCTTTTCTTACCTAAGCTATATAATTGTACATATTTTCACATGCTCAGTAGCCATGCCACTTTTGTTGTTGTTGTTGTTGTTGGCAACGCTCATAAAGCCACCTTTTTGTGTCATAGTTAGGAACAAATGACTAAGCCCAGACGTAGGTCTGATGATGCACGGCTGTGATGCTACAAGTTAGACTGTTTTGTAAGTGCTGTAGATTGTATTGTATCCTTCTATTGTAAAGGCAGGGACTATTTGCTGTCACAGGTGAAAGATTTTAAATTTTAATATTCTATTCCACAAAGAATCAAGATATTGCTTCCTTTATTTCCCCTGTTGTTTTTTCTTTGTTTGCTTTTTCTTTTAAGCATCCAGCCAGATTTATAGGACTTTGTTTTGTACATTTGGCTGGTGGGCCGAAGACTAATTACTTGAAAAACATACTTTGTTGGGATGAGGGTACCAGCTAATGTGATTCCTCCTGATCAGTCTGAAAGTCTAATGAGACTGGAACAACAGGGAAAAGTTAAGTACTTAGAGGACCTAGAAAAAGATATTTTGATTAAAGAACAACAGTTCCTATGGCAAGCAACCACTCTGTATTTTTCAAGGTGACTTCTGAATATTCTCAATTTAAGTATTGTATTAAGCAACAAAGAAAGCAAGAAGACTGACAGAGGAGTTCTTATTAAGCTTGAATTGCAGGCTTCACTGCTAAAGTTGCATATAGATTTTAAACTGAAAGTGTACCGTTGTCAGTCTTGAAGATTTCTCTGATGGAAACTTTCCAGGGAGGCTATCAATAAATTATATTTACATATACTTGAAGATACTTTTACATTGCAGGAGTTCTGGAAAAAAGTCTAAGGCTAAATGAGGTCCAGCTCCAGCATCAGTAAAATTTTCTGTCACAAGCTTCATTTACCATGGAAATGAGTTAATAAGAACACACCTGGATCCTATAACCCATGAACTTCATCATTAAAGTGGGATGATAATATGTTACTGAAGCTATTCTGGTTAATGTTTTCTCCTTCCACATTTTTTTACAACATAAATATGGGTTATTTACAGTTTGGAAAATATGTTGACAGTGGAAAATGAAAATCTGATTATCGGAGATACTAGTATAATCTTGCTAGCTGATTGCTTCATGCAGAGAACAGCAATGGAGTCAAGGTAGACTTTTTACATGTTGGGAGTTGGAATACAACTAAGGATCATCGGGATATATAGCAACATTTAGATTGCTGGTACACCATAACTTAGTCTCCTATTTTTTGCTGATAGTGTTAGTTGTGCTAGTCAGGTTTAGCTAACACATGCTACAATCACACTTTTATTTGCTACAGAGAGGTATCCAATAGAGAGCCTCATTGTAACAGCTGTAGGACAGGATGCTCCAACTGAGAAGCCAGAATCCCATCAGCTCACAAGTTAAGACAACGGTGCTACTACTGCATGAAAAACCATGTCAGTACAGCAACAAAGCAGAAAGGAAGCCATACTGGAGAAAATATGAAGTATGGGTCACTCAGCTAGCACTAAGAGATTAAATGGAAGTTAACCTGGCTAGGCTTTGTTCCTGGCTCCGCTACAGACTTCCTGTGCTGTCTTGATAATCTAGTAGGTTTCCAATTATGTTGCAGGAATAGCAGGTTTTCCTTCTGGAGAATAAAGATTTTAAAGACTGTGAGACACATAGAAGTCACAATACTGCAGATCATGGATATTAATAAAATAGGAAGGAAAAAAAAAATGCACAACTCAGAACCAAACAAAAAGATTAGAGATAAAGCACACAAATCTATCCAGATAGAATGGATGGAATTTAGCTAGCTGAACCTTAAATCTTTGACCTAGCCCTAGCCTTTCTTTATAGTAAATGGAGAGCTATAGTCACTTTTAGAGCACAATTCATCTAACCAAATATGGTGTCTCTTTTGGGATGAGATGTTCTGCTCTGTTGCTCTCCACTGACTATAGAGAGCCTACAACCATTAGCTCACATCTCGACATCTACACTTAGATGAATCCAGTCTTCAGACTGTAAGAGGAGATGGAGCACAGTCCATATGCAAGAGTTGCCTTTCTGCAGCATTTTGTTACTGCAGTGTTTTTTGTAAGTCAGCTTGGTGAGTAGTGTGAGACCTGATAAGGCCTCAGTCTTGAACAGCATTTTAAACTCTGGGCTGTGCAATGTTGAATTTGAGGATCAAAAGAGAAGGGCTTGGGAGAGGTATAATGTCCTTCATATGTTGGCTGACAGAAAAAGCAACACTGATAAGTTATCTTGTTATGGAATTAATGAAGTTCTAGATGTCTGTATATGTCCTTTTTGGCCCCTGCCATTCACAATAAAATCATTATTTCATGTTAATAAGAGTCTGATCCTGCACACATCAAAGTAAAAAAGAGTAGAAGTATATTATGCAGAATGATTGGCAATCATAGGCTGAGGTAGACTGATCATCCAATTAAATCATAGAATATTAAAAAGGTCAAAGTAATATAGAGCTAGTCTAATTAATAGACAATGAAATAAAATTCTGATTCTCACACTCTTGAATATAAGCCCAGTCCTGAAAACAAATTACCTACTTATTTATGAAAGTAGTTCCTTTGACTTCAGGGTACTTCATAAGGACACGTGGATCCCTGCTTATGGATTACCTTGCAGGATCAGTGCCTAAGACTTTAGTTCTTCTATCCTGTTCAGGTAGTTTTACTAGAATATTTAATTTTTTTTATTCCTTATCTGCATCTTACAAGGAGGCTCATATAATCCTTTTTGTCTTCATGAACAGTAGATAAAGATTCAACCCTTTAGAACTTCATTAATATGTTGTCCTAATGATATCAAAGGTATAGTATAATTCAAACGTCAGTTCTATGTCTGTCTTCTGTGGTTTATGTGGATTTCTATTAATATTTAATTTGGTTCATTACCTTATTTATTGTGTGTTGGTTAAAGGAATTCGAAGATGGAGGTGCTGTGTTAACATAAAAGTCTCCTCACACTGAAGCAGGAACCAAATATAATGCATGCACAATAATGTTGGGACTTTGTTTATAATAAACATTTTAAATGACTGATTTTTTCTCATAAATACTCTAAGTAGGATGATCTATGAGATTTCTAATTTATTCTTGTTTAAAATTTAACCATGCTTTTTTAAAGCATATCAATTTTGTTAATACCATGTAATTAAAACATGTCAGTGCACAGCAAGTTTTAGTCTAAATTAATGACTATGAGAATTATTTTAATTAAATAACCAATTATAGAAAAATCGCAAGCATGAGAGCTGACATTTAAATGAATTTCATTTAAATTGCTTCTTAACATTGTCCCATCTAGGACACTAATGCAAAATGAACTATTGTATCAACATAGATTATCACTATTTTTGTATGCACATAATGTATTCATATTCAATCACTGGAACAGAGCTGAATATTTTGTATTGATCTGAAATGTCTATGAACAAAATACAACAGAATAAGCTGAAGTAAAAACAAAAATCTCTTGTAGTTCTGTGACACAGTACAGCTGCATTTCTCTTGTTTGCACACACATATTTTCATATTTCAGATCTTCATTCACTTATAAATTTCATTTTGCTTTTGGTGCAGGATGAAACTCTAAAATTACTGAGCATACAAGTTGACTTTTTAAATTCTGTCTCTCTTGTAAGCACTCATGAAAAATCATGATGGGCTATTCAGTTTTCATGTCAGATGTAAAAAAAAAATCTGTTAGAAACACTTGCTGGAATACATTTTGCTCACTTTTAACTGGAAAGTAAGAATAGCTTACATAGTTAACTAAATTACTCTTCTGCACTGCACAAATCGTTACTGCATTTGTCTAACAATCACATTTAATTTAATCAGATGCATGGTGCAAACTGTGCCAGGAAAATCCTGAAGCTATTTTCAAAAGTGAGCAACAGTATAATACATGGCAAAATTGTTCTTCTCTACTGTAGCTTTAAAGATGTCACAGAAAAAGGGGGGAAAAAAGGCTCCTGAGTTTTTGTTCATTGATTAACCAGTAATGTTATGTAGAAATAATGTATCTGACAGTATGGCAGCCCACTTGGGACATTGTGCCATTTACTACAAAATAGGATGCAACATGCAACTGAGCAGCAAGAACAAATTAAACATCTTTCCTTGGTAACTTTAGCATTTTTATTAGGTGATAAACATCACAATGAGAAGAAAAGCAGATGTAGATATTTCAACAATATTAACCTTAATCTAAAGCCACCTAGAGACACAAAATAATATTTATACATTCCTAAAAAATGCTTCAACTGTGTACAAAATGTGTAGTTCTGATCTCTTTATGGTTTTGGGGACTCACATAGAAACCAGTTGATATAGCCATGGTGTAAACACAGGATTTTGTTCCAGAATACAGCAACTAAATTCAGTAAAGTATTATGTATAATCTTAATTTGTCAATTTGTAACACAGAGATATCACTGCAATATGTACTGTGGAGAATTTGCAATGTTTATATAGGGATGTGTTTTAAAACTATTGCCCTCATGAAGTAACATTTTTTTAAGTCAAATTAAATTGTTATATTAGAAATTTTCATTGAACTCAGCCTAAAAATATCACAGGTTTTACAAAAGTATTTTATCACTAGAATAGTAAGTTATAAAAGTTACCTAAATATCAGCTCAAAGAGTCTTGGGTCACTGCAATATTTTAAAGGATAATTTCATAATTATATATTTATCTCTATGTTCATATATGATCAGTTTTCATAAAATGGATCTTTTTCCTAGGCAAGTACTTGTATTCATTGATTTTGATTGGAAAAAAAAAAAAAGCAAAAACTTTATCAAAACAAAAATGTTAAAGAGCAGTTTTACGTAATTATCACTAATAAAAACATAACAATGGTAATTGTGTACTCAAATTAACCCAGAGGTGTTAGGTAGCCAAACTTTAATGAAAATCACTATGAGGCGTTAGCCCAGCTCCCTTTGCCTGCTGTGGAATTCCCAGTTACTGCATTAAATATTGTTAAACGGAACAAGTGAGTGTTATTCAACATGATTCAATACCATACACCTTGAATTTGTAGCTATCATCACTAAATCACGTGATCACTAAATCAAAATATCTTTCTGTGTTTTGAGCTAAATACCCAGTTTAGACTCTCTTCTTGTTGTCCTTTTTACATACTGCAAAATCTGCAGCAGTTTATTTCACATCTACGCAATAATTAATCTAATATTGCCTCATACTTAACAGTTACAATGGTTAATGTTTATACCTGAGGTAATTCTCCTTGCACAGCGAAGAGGATTATCCACTTGATTAAAAATAAATCTTTTCACCCCTGCACTTGATTCTGTACCTCCCTAGGGAAGCTGACCATAATTTCTTCCTTGCTGTACCTCATTCTACAAGTGATGAGCCCATTTTGCATGGCCAATACTGAATGTAGCACTGGGCTTTAAACTGGACAGTAATTCAACTGTGTTGTTTGTGGTGTTTTTTTTTTTTTTTTTTTTTTTTGTTTTTTTTTTTTTTTTTTTTCTTTATCCATAGCCCACCTGGAAATAAATTCCTGTTACTCAGTTGTTGCTGCTAAAACCTCACACCCATCATGCATTTTCCAATATTGTGGCCCATAATATGCTCTAGTTGTTATTTTTCTCTCAGAACATGGAATAAGCTCAGCTGGAACAGTAGTAGCTGGAGTAGTAACAAATGGAAAACAGTTGCTGGAAGACTACCATCCAGTCTCAGGCGTGAAGAAGTTTGAAACTGGAAAAACAAAGCAGCAGAGACTTGAAGGTCCAGAAGGCAGTTTAGGAGGGTGATTTAGGCATCCAAAGGAAACGATAGGCACCTAAACTGGGATTCACAGCGTCTGGCTTGCTCAGCCACCTAAGTCCCATGCTAACTGTCTCTATAAATCCTGACCCAAAAGCCACACAGGTGTTTAAGTAGGTTAGGAAGTAGACATTTGTCTGCAAGCAAGCTCCTAATTGTGACTCATCATCACTATAAATTTCCAAATGCTTTGTTGTATCTGGCTGCATATACCTAATTTTCTATTTTGTTCAGATACAAATGTTAGACCATGTCAAATGGACACATGTTTAAGGTGACTCAAAGGAAAGGCAGCTTCCTTCTCAACTGATAGGTTCCCTGTGAGTCATATATGTCTGCTTCAGAAACAATTGTATGTTTTGACTTTTTTTTGCTTAACGGGGCCAACAACTCTGGGGGAGTAAGCTGGATTCTAGTCAGGCTCGTATGTCATCAGTGAAGCTATTCTATCTCCAAGTTTCCCACTGGAATGCCAAATGCTGCCCTTATTTGCACCTTCACAACCCCACTGGAGACAAGGTGTCTACTCAATTGTAATAATTTGGCCTGAGAAAATTTTACTGTTGGCAGTGACTTTCAGATCCCAGTACAAGGTTTTCATTGCTGGCATTTAAAAAGAAAAATATTTTTATGCCTAGTCTGAGTAAAACTGATACAAATTCACAGAGACAGAGCAAATACAGAACTCTACCATGCATTTTTGCAATGCTTCATTTCAGAGCTACAGCCTCATCTTATGAAGAGTGAAGAATGATATTGACAGTTTTATGGTTATATTTGAGTTTGTGAGGGGAAAAAAGTCATGCCATCTCCTAGTTTATATGCTATTCAGTCAGTTACCTACATGTTCACTCATAATACATTTACTTACACCTGAACTGTTGTAACTGTCTAGTATCCAGAATACTACAAACACAAATTTCAGTCAACCATTCAGGGAGTAATTTCATAATTTCTGGGTGAGCTGCAGAATAGATTTTAGTAAGATAACCCAAAACTAATACAACTAAAGGGATAATAAAAATATAAAATATACTTTTGAAGTTCTCCCAAGGCACTTAGAAAAGTACACTTTGTTTTAAAACTGGATTTGTCTACTTTCAGGTTTCTGCTATTGGATATTTTTCTGTCTCTTTTCTTTCCTTTCCTGCTGTATTAAGGATCCTCTCTACTTGCTAAAGTCTTCTCTCCAAATGAAGTACGTGCTCATTACAGTCATTTTGAATATTACTCTTCTAGGGAAATAAAACAACTTGAACTCTTTGAGTTTACCACTGTTCAACTTAACCTCTTTTGTAGCTCCCTTCAGATCTTCTCTCAGATTGCTAGTTCAACCGTAAAGTGTGATGGCAAAACTGGACATAATAACCCTCTGTTATGGGGACAAGAGGACAGAGAGCAGCCCCACAGAAAGAGATCTGGGGTCTGGGCTGATGGCAAGTTGAACATGAGTCAACTGTGTGCCCTGGCAGCCCAAAGGACCAACCACGTCCTGGGGTGCATCAAGCACAGCATAGCTAGCCGGTCGAGGGAGCTGGTTGTCCCACTCTACATGGCACTGGTGTGGCCTCACCTCGGTTACTGTGTGCAGCTTTGGGCACCTCAATATAAGAAGGACATCAAACTATCAGAGTGTGTCTAGAAGAGGGCAAACAAGAAAATGAAAGGCCTCTAGGGCAAGACTTACGAGGAATGGCTGAGGTCACGTGGTTTGTTCATCTCAGAGAAAGCTGAGGAGTCACCTCATAGCAGTCTACAGCCTCCTCAAGGGGGACAGCGGTGGGGGAGGAGCTGATCTCCTCTCTCTGGTGGCCAAAATCTGGTGGCCAATGATAGGACACAAGGAAAAGGCATGAAGCTGCATCAGGGGATGTTCAGATGGGACATTAAGACATTAGAGCCAGACTCTGATCTACTTACTTATTCACACTAAACAAGGGTATTTGCCTAGCAACTTGAACATCTATTTTGGTCTTAAATTAAGACCTTGATAGAAAATAAAGATATTTCAGGAATACTCTATGTTATAAAAACATTCTTGTAGCCTAAATTCATTCCACACAACTTGATACCTCACACATAGATAAAGAGAAAGCAGTAGTCACTTCCAGGTGGAAATTCCAACTTTACATCAGCTGAATCGCCCTCTGGATTATGCCTATCTTTTACCATTCAGGCTACCAGTAGCTTGCAGTTAGGTACACAGGGTCATAAAGGATGAAGTTAGACTTACATGCTTACACTTCTAAAGTTTTCCCAGGTTGTTGCTGAAATCCATTCTTGTGTATTATTTTTAAAGTTTTAGTTTAACTAAAGAAATGGATCATTTAAAAGAATTTTTACTAATAATCCTGTAACAACTCTGTATGGTTAAGGTAATGAAGTCCCTGACAACAATAAATTAAGTACCCACAATTTTCACAGGAAGCTATTAGCTTCCCCTAGCAATGATTTTTGGCATTCAAGATACTTGCTATGGATGCAGAAAAATAAAGCAGGGTTGCAGCTCTTCCCATTGGAAATAAACTATTCCATAAATAAACATTTGCTCTGTTTCTTTCTTAGGAAAATTACCTTTACTGCTTGGATAGATTTTCCAATATATAGGTCAATCTGTCCTAACCTTTTCTGAAGGAAAATGAGAAATGTTCTCTATGAACAAGACAAGACATACTGTATCTAATGGCACTGTTTGCAAACACCAAATAACAGCAGACTCGAGAACTGCAATATAAAGCTATCAATTAATTTTGTTGTAACTGTATGCACCTGTGAACAACTGCTTAATTAAAGAGGCAAACAGAAATCTCTCACAATAATGCTTCAAATTACTTGCATTTATGTGACTCAATTAGTTGGAGTGGATAAATACAATTGGAAAGCTGCCATGTGGACTTCTGGAAATAAAGAAAAGATAGAACTGAAGAGATACAAAACCAAATGGGAGGACTCAGGCAGATAAATACAGATAATTCTCAGAGGTTCATAGGCCTATACAAACAGAGAAGATAAAAGAAAAAGATTTTGTGTAAATATATATAAATACCTCATTTACTGTCACGGAGTTCTGCTTTCACAGACAGGAACATTAAGGAGGTTGTTTGTTTTGGCGAGCATACTTACAGGGCTCAGATTTGCTTTAATTTTGCCATCAGATATATTCATCCAGTTCCCTTTGCCTTTAGGGAGTGGCAGAGGTGTTTACTGCTATTGCAGACATGCTAGAGTGTCTTGCCTGTGCTTTAAATGTTCCTCCAGAAAGGCACAGGTCTTCCATAGTCTCTGACCTATCTGCCTGCCTAAATCCCTCAGATCCCCTGGGGGTGTTTGGATCAGGAGCACATTTCTGAAACAAATCACCTTCTAGTCCCCTTTTCCATGCTGTGGTTCCCATTACAAAGCAGTTCCGGAGCACGTGAACCAGGCTTTTGGGGGATGAAACTAAATGGGGAAGTGCTCTCCTCATGAGCACACCAAGTGATCATTCATCCTCTGGGACCAGACTGAAGATAGCCCAAAGTGAGAAAATGTGTGATGCATGTGGTGTGGACACCAAGTATGGAGCACTGTGAGAGCACTCTTCTTCTTTTCACTACCTCCTGATGCAGATGCAGCCTAAGGTATTTAAAATGACACCGGACACATTAGGCACTTTAATTCCTTCTTCCATTTTCATGCGCCTTTTTCAGAACAGGATTTAATCCCATATATGTGCAAGCTCATTGCTGAAAATGAAAATTCTCATCTTCACATGCAGATCAGTGTTGTTTAGTAGCCTTTGAGGAAAGCGTGCTGCTGACAGCCATTGTCTGCAACAGAGCATTTTATTAATGCTGAATGATCGACGCTGGGGGCCAGTTAAACAAATCAGACTTTCCCTTCTTCTGAGAAAGCTCAACTGGAAATGGCAAAGGGGATAAGAGATGGGACAGATTACGCTTAAAAAGACTTTCAAGTGTAGGATCCAAAATCTATTTTAGATATTACTTGTTAACTCTGCCTTCTAAACACAATCACTAGGGTGTATTGGTTGGGTTTGGTTTTTTTAATTATTAAAAAAATAGCTGTCTTTTCTGAGCTCACAGTCTCAGGCATTCTGTTCCTTGAAGAGTGGCCAAATACACTTGACTTGGTATTTGGGTCAATGATTTGTACACATACATTGCAAGTAAGCAGTGGGATATTCTTCCAGGTGGAGCGGGGAGAAAATGATCAGGGCAGAGGAGGGAGCAAGATCTGCCAAAAGCAAAAAGGCAAAATGATTATTTTCTGTGGAAAAATAAAAGTCATTAAGCTAGCTACCATTTTAAACTTATATTCAACAAAGGTATCAGTTGTTTCTTTCTCTCTCTCTCTCTCTCTCTCTGGAATGCTTACTAGCATATTGGTTTATAGCATATAGATTTTCAATATTCAAATACAAACAAAAGTTTCCCTCAATATTTTTGAGGTTAAGACTGAATGAATTTTACTAAGACACAATTATTCATGGGTTTAAAAAGAATATATGTCCATTTGAGGCAGAAGGTTTACCAATGAATTTTTGGATGTTTCATTACACCATTTTCACTATACTAGTATATTAATATTAATATGTATTTAGTTTTCTTCACTTTCTTTCCTTCTTTACTTTTGTTTTCCCTCACCTTTTCCATTTAAAATTTTTTGCAACTGTAACCTGAAGATCTCAAGTTACCTTATAATAATTGCTTTGGTTTTTACTTTAATTACAATGTTTTCCATTTATAACAAGGTCATAATATATGCATAGCTGACCCTACTGTTATTTCCCTTCCCCAAAAGCCAATCATGCAGGTAAAAGGCGCAGGATACAAATAGATTTGTTAGCCAACCCAATCTGGCTATAAAAATCTACCTGTGACCTAAAGGACAAAACTCCTCACACTTCTAATTGAAGTCAACTACCCAGCTGACAGGCAAATATGCTTTTGAGGGCTCTTTTGGTGCTGTGATGATAGCATCTTGAGGTTGTTCCCAGATGGAGGGGAGGGAGGTAGAAGTGAGAGTCAGAGAGTGTGACAGTCGCTCATCTATCTTGGAAACACTGAGGACCTTGGAAAAAATAAATTAAATTATGTGGTGCTTTCATGAACACTTTAATCTAACTTAAGTATGAAACGCTGCTAAAGGAGATGATCTGTCCATCTTCCCCACCCCAGCTGTCTGTTCCCACCTTTTCCCTTGTGCCAGCATGTGAGACCACATGGCTACCTTGCAAGCTAGGTCTGGGAACTGATCCAACACCCAGCCTCCCAAATATTAAAACTTTTTAGTTGGATCAGTTACTTTTGTGTAAAACCTAATGGGGGGTGGGGTAGTGTAATATACAGGCAGAGAAAGGGTTGAGGGAATTACCACTTTCAGTAGGAGCCTGGGCTTAGATCATCTCAAAGGCAATGGTTAACCAGTCTTGGTCACCCACAGGACTTCGAATGCAGCCCTGACTCAAGAGGAATGAGAGCCAGCACTCTGCTTTACGGCAGCGAAGATGTGGTCCTAGGATAATATGGAGGAAAGTTGCCACTTTCTGTGCTTGCTGCAGTTCTTATAAGACTAATCAAGCTGATGTAAACCGCATTGCAATATCAAAGACCTATTGTGATAGCACTGAGCATTTTAAAACAAGGGAGAACAAGCAGCTTATTTTAAATGATTAAAACTGGAAAAATCCCATGGCTTTCTCTTTCTCTCTTTTTTTTTTTTTTTTTTAAATAGATGTCTAAGTAACTATTCCCAAAAGAATAGCTACTTGGTGAAATCCAAGGATATCTGAAAGACACTTTACAATTACTTTATTTAGACAATAGAATCATTATTGATCTAATCAAATTATGCTTCGTTAATAAGAAAATCTAACGATGAGGGAGATCTTTCTTATCAAAACAATGTTGTCAAAAAAATGGAGTACAGTTTCCTAGCTACTTATGAGTGGTAGATGACTGTTTTTTTCCTTCTCCATGCTAGGTATTTATGTAGTACACATCAGCGGCTAACCAAGCAGAGGTCCCAGGTCAAAAATCTTGGCAACTTTGAAAGTTGCCTTCCAGCATGACATATGTTACCTTCAGTTAGCAATGTCACTGTGAAGATAGAATTTGCACATCATTTGTACAACTGGTACCCAAAGTGATGAGAGGCATGACAGAGTTGCACGGTCTTGACACAGTAATCCATGAGACTCCCATAACACGTTGTTATTGCTGCAAGTGCAGAGTTCATAAAGCTTGTAAGACTGTGACCCTGTGTGATGTCTCTTTTGCACTCCAGAGTGAACCCTGAGTACTGAAATGATGCTGTATTACTTCCTTTCTTTTCTTCTAATATGTCTTCAGTCTAATTCCAGCGACTGAGCAGCTGTAGGAATACCGATGAGTGCGATGAGGAGTGTATATATCTTTAGGGTGAAGGCTACACTCAGTTCAAAAGTGTTGAAGGCCTTTTTTTCCCTCCCTCCCTCCCTTCCTTCCTTCCTTCCTTCCTTCCTTCCCTCCTTTCTTTCTTTCTTTCTTTCTTTCTTTCTTTCTTTCTTTCTTTCTTTCTTTCCATTGGCACAATCTACAGTTCATATACAAAACCACCAAGGACTTATTACAAATTGAGAAGGAAGGAAATACACAGACCTAGAATGAAATACTTTTGACAATATGCAGATACCTATAAAGTAGATCTGAGCTCCCTTTACAGATGCTGTAATTAATTTCATCTTAAACAGAAGTCTACAATAGGTCAGGTGAATAGTAGACTAGAAACGTGTTCCTCTGCATTGACTGTAAAGGATGATTAGCTAAGTAGGTGACTACAGTGCAGACATCTAATGGTGAGTAGCAGGAATTCTGTCACTGACTACAGAACTTGTTCTTGTCTATCACTTTCATCATGGTAATCTCTAATAAAACAAAAGGTAACAGACAAATCTTTAATGATTATGCTTGAAATTCAGATTTGTATGGGATTTTACCCATGATATCCAAATCTACCACAAATGAATTAAAATTTTTGCAAAAACTTTTCGCATATTCCCATTATTTTTTAACTTGACTAAATATTCTCACTCTTCTGCTCAATGACTATTCCAAATGACACGGTCATACTAGAGATGTATGTAGAAGTAATAAAAGAAGGAAAAACTGCAGAGCAAACTTTTCACTTCTTCAAGAAAGATCTCTCTTATTTTTCCCCTGAAGTGCTAATTAAAACTGTAGTTTGAATAGATTTGGCAGAAAAAAAAAATCTTCCTTAAAAGAGTTCAACAGCAATGCCAATTTCTTTTCAAGAACATATTGATTCTTTCTTGCAAAATATTACTTCAACCTAAGTTTTGAAATTGAAAATCAGTTTTGATTGGCAAAATATTGTTTGTTCAATATTCTGTTTTCAGAATGCTTTTGTGCTACAAAGGCATTTCACCATTATTCTCCCTGATTTCTTTATCTGAATAAAAAAGAAGAAAAAAACTTTGATGCATTGTCATGCTGTGATGGGATATGTTTTTTGAAGTCTTTGCATTGCCTTATTGGTCTTTATTATTTAAATGCCTGGTTTAAATTTATATGATGAATTGAAGTCGGGGGGGGGTGTACCCATATTAACTGTAATCCAGCCAGCACTTTGGAGTTTGCTGCTACCCATATTACTTTTGATTTGTGTGGCAAATCTCCAGGTTTGAAGTTTCATTGCAAGTGCCTGAAATCGGAGTAGGATGAGCGTTGTTATTTTCATTGTTTGGAAAACAAAAATGTACCTCTGATAATTTTTGTCTTTGATTACTGCTTCTTCAAAGGATTTAAAACAGAATGAAAGCCTTTGAAAATTTTAGAGATGAAGAGACATGAGAGTTATTCTGTATGCACCAGATAAACAGATGTCTTAGCTTTCAAACTAAACCCAGAAAATATAATCACAAGCTTCATCAGAAACAGATAACAATCTAGGTGCATAGTACTTTACATTTTACTAATGTGCAATGGGAGAAATAATAATACTACTTCCTTCACTTGTCTAAATATTTGTTTCAGACTAACAGCTCAAAAAACATGTTGGTAATAGCAAACAAAATATGATAAATTCCTTTGAGGGGGAAATATTCTCAGCATAATGTCATTATAAGCACAAGTAAACACACTTTGAAATGTATTTGCAAATAAGTAAGACACTCATAACGTTGAAGGTCTTAAATTGTGAATTCCCAAATTAATAGGTATCAGATGTCATGAGTGCTTTTCATCCTGTATTAGAGTCACACTGAAAAGTCCCAATAAATTTAAGTTGAAGTTGTAATCATCCAAAGGATGACTACATGACAGGGCCCATTCTTAATATGTGAAAAAATGCCTGTTTGGAAATATGTAAAACTGTTTAGAAAGAGCTGATGATGTGCATTATTAAGCTAGACTCTGCAAAATAACTTCCATGAAGCTGTGAAATATGGATGGATTTGAATCACCCACAGAAAAATATATGAAAGAAATGTAAGGTTTCTTATGTTCTTGGTTCCAGATGCTCAGGATGTTGAACTAGTGCATGTACCTGAGCTGTAGATAGTGGGCAGCTTAAGGAAAGCCATAGGAAACATGATTAAATTGAGCAGAGAAAAGCCTGAAGGAATTAAGATCCACTTTATGGTTTCCTTAGGCTGCATTAAAAGGAACAAAGTGATTTCTGCATTTCCAGAACATGTTCAAATGAGTTATGTCCATTTATGAAATGATGTCCTCCTGCATCACAGAGTCAGTTTACACTGTACAATGGATTAAAATCATGATTAAAATTAGGAGAAAATGAAAGATCAAGCCTTGAGTAAAAGGAAGAATAAATAGGGAGAGTTAGAGATGAACAGAGTACAATGAAATATTTGAATGGTATGTACATCCGTTGTCTCTCTAGGCTTGAGATCCAGATGTTGCTGCTAAGGGGTAAAGTTAGGCTGAACAGTACTTTAGTATTAATCCGAGATTTAAAGTTGAAAGTAATTTGTTTTTTGAAAGACATTAAATAGATAGATCTATCAGAGACTAGCCAATGCATAATATTTCAAGACTCTATAACCAGAAGTAACACTATGAGCAGTACAATTTTTAGGCTTTTGTCGATAGCTAATTATGATTCTTGCTCTTCTGTATACGGTGCTGTACAGATGGCAAGCTGGACCTGGAACACAGATTGAAAGAGATGGAGAAAGAATGCAATTGGGGGGGAATTAAAACTATTTTAGACCAAACATCTTTGATTTGGATTAAATTTTTAGTTAAAGACAAGGTGACATATCCAAAACCCTGGCCTTCTCGTGACTGCTTCATTGTGCAGTTACACTTCCTTTTAAACCTCAAAGGAAAACTTTATCTTCATGGTGGCACTCATAGCTATGTCTATACTGCCATTTCTGGGGACTGATCCCTGACAACCAGCGCAAGTGGCATGGTCTGATTCACCAGCGCGTTTGCTTTGGTCCAGCTTCTCTGATGCTCCCCTATGGGTTGGCCATATTTTATTCCTGGAAAGATTCCCTGTGGCTCTTTACAACATTTCTGGTTTTGTGTGTATATTTTCAGTTCGAAGGGTCTGAATTGACGTGAGGATTTGTGTTGCTACCTACAAGATTAATGGCTTTATAACAGAAAGCTGAGGGGAATTGTTGTGTGCCTGAGGATAGTGAGGGTATTTAAGAATGAAAAGCCACTTGGGAAAATGTTGGAGGACTGCTGAGGGAGAAGGGATAACGTGTTGTGTGGTTTGGACATTCCAGAAAGATTCACCGAGTGTATTATTCTCAGACGGGTGTCCAGTCTTTGTCTTTGACAGAGCAAGTTGTAGTGCAAAATGGTAAGGTAGGTAACAGTTAATTACTGTGAATGATTGGGTGTCCAGCTCTTTGCTTGCTTCTTTTTTTTTTTTTTTTTTTTTTTTTTTTTTTTTTTTTTCAGTAAATATACACTTTTAGGCCTGATTCTGACCTTGATTTACACTGATGTAAATTATGCAAAATTCTAGTTGTATTCATAGCGGAGGAAAAGAGCTGCTTTGAGTCAGAGTCAGAGCCCTTGCGGATACTATATTTTGTCTGCTATCATATCTCAGTGTATTTAGGAAATATTTGATTCATAAAATACATAAACCAGATATTAGATAATTCCAATGGTAGATGGTGTATATATGAAACTGAACAGTAAAGTCAAGTTTATACTACCTTTCATGCTCTGTCTTCTGTTTGTCCTCATTTTTTGTTGGTATTGGTGTGCTCTAATTTCCTTTTGCCTCTCTGTATATCCCACTGTCCGGTTCCCTTTGACATCAGCTTGGTCTAATGTCAGATGAATATGAAACAGAATACTTAAAGGACATCTTTTCCAGTTCTGGTAGCTCTCGAACAGCTAAGCTTCATTTCAAGACTGGTTTGGTTTGGTTGTTTTGTTTTGTTTGCAAGCAAATCTTTAGCCTGTATATGGAGAGGGGAATGGTAGCAAATAACTATGCATATAAATTCCTATTTATCGAAAATGAAACTATTATAGCAACATAAAAATCAATGTTTGTCCAATTATTTTCTGCAGGCAGTACAGTACATTGCAGCATAGTTTCTCATTAGATTAAATCAAAACTGTTCTTAAATACCATTTTACCAGCTGTTACTGAATAAAGGGTGAAACAAACAGTTCGTAGTATCAGATATGTAGCTTTCTGGCACACATCTTTGCCAACTTTACAACAGCTGTGTATAATGTTTAAAAGAAACAAACACTCTTGATGGTTATTCTTCAGTTTTATTGAAATTCACTTTTTTTTTTTCCCCCCCTGAAGTAATATGCTATATTTGTGTCAGTATAAAGTGAATCTATTGCATTAAAATTCATAAACTAATTCTTAGATTTTGTTTCTTTCAATTATCAACAAAATGTGGTGAAAATATTCTTACAATCACTTTTCTTGAGTAATTACTTAGGAGGATAGCTTCATTTTTTATAATTTATTTTTGTTTGGGTTTTTTGTTTGTTTTTTATAGTCTGCACAGAGATTGACAGTGTATATTGAGTGTTAGGTTTGTATGTCAGAGACATTCAGATGTCTGTGAAGCTTGGGCCCTCTTGAGTTTCTGGATGCTGTGACTCCTAAAACTAATCTCAGCCTATTCAGTGTAATTTATACTTGATCCCTGATTTCATAGGGGCCCTTCTGTGAGCTGCAAATAGTGGAAACAGCCCAAGCTGCTGCCAGATGACAATGTGGCTGTTGTCTGTTTTAGCCTAGCAGGCAATATAATCTCATGGCCACGGGAGGGGCATCCCAATAGTACGAGAAAATCTCAGCCACGGGACGAATTGCAGATTGTCTTCTGTGTGCTAATCCCAGATCTAAACAAGGATTCCTCTTGCTTTGTCTAATCGCTTTGCCTTTCTGTTTTGCTCTCCTGTTTGGAAAGTAAGGGTACTACTAATAATATTTAGCTTCTTCAGGAGATTTTTTTTTTCACTACAGATGTAAAGCAATAAAATACTATTACTAGACAATGGAGGGGTAAGGGGAGTAGACTTGGAAGAATTAAGATTAAAAACAAAGTAAAAAGTTTGGGAATGAGAAGATCAAGATCACTAAAAGAGGGGTGAGGGGAAGAAACACAAAGAAAATAGAGGGCAAAGAAGACCTAAGAAAAGCATAGGTCAGAGCAACAAGGGAGGTACCTTTGCCAAAGGGAGAATGTCAGGCAAAAACATTCTTGTTAAAGAAATGAGCATAACTGAAAAGAGGAAACCATAAAAAAAATGAAAGAAGGACAGTGATACTGAGTAGAATGGAATGGGTTTGACAAAATCACATAAATGAAGAAGGAGGACAGTAGTTTATAGATTCTTCCACATTTGGTGGCAACTGGAATCAGAGATTTCCTTGCAATCAGCTTAATAGCAGTCCATGGCATCCACTGCTGAGGTTGTGGATGAAATTTTGTCCCTGGTGAAGGAAAAGGTAAATTCTAATTACCTCCAGTGGCCCTATGATTTTGTCTCCTGAAACTGGGACTTATAGGAAAACCAGTTGCTTAAGTAAACTAAATTAATTTAGGCACTAAATAAGGAAAGGTATTTAAATATGCATGAAAAAATACCCAACTTGACAACAACATAAGGAGCATAATAAATAAAAATTGAGTACAAACCTCAAAATCAATCTTGATAGGAAAGTATTATTATTTTTAAATTAAAATCATTTACATAATACCATATATTTAGGCAGAATTCTATAAAAATAAATGAGACAAGTTCTCTGCCCTGAAGAGATTTCATTCTTAATAAGACATGACAAACAAATGCAAGGCAAATTAAAACAGGTAGAAGAAAATAAAACAGAAAGAGCAAGATATTTAAGAAAGAAAACAATATAGGTGACAGAAAAAACGGAATAACAAGTTGAAAGTATAATTTAGGAATCATGTTAGGTTGCAAGCAAGATCACTTGCTTTGCAGAATTGTTCAGAAACCTCTCACACTTCACATAAATTTCAAGTGCACTTGTGTCATTTGAACTGCATCATTATTGAGAAATTTATTTTTTTACCAACCAATCTAAGTTTACAAAATAATTTGAGGTAACCTCTTTTATTTCCATCCTGGTAGAATCAGTTTTCTTAAACTGTTCTTTGAAAGCTTACAAGAAAGGGCAATCCTCATCCAAATAAAATGTCAAATACTCCATCCTGAGCAGTGGTTTTCTGTGTAGAATTTTTGAATTCTGGGGTTTTTTTGTTTGTTTGTTTGGGTTTTTTTCTGTTGACCATTGAATTCTTTCAAAGAAGAGGTCAGTGGATGGATTAAAAACTGGAAACATACTGCTTTCCTAGAACAACGTCACGATTGTCCCCTTGTACTCAGCACTAGTGAGGCACACCTCGAGTGCTGTGTTCAGTTTTGGGCCCCTCACTACAAGAAAGACACTGAGATGCTGGAGAGGGTCCAAAGAAGGGCAACGAAGCCGATGAAGGGTCTCTTGTACTCAGCACTAGTGAGGCACACCTCGAGTGCTGTGTTCAGTTTTGGGCCCCTCACTACAAGAAAGACACTGAGATGCTGGAGCATGTCCAAAGAAGGGCAACGAAGCCAGTGAAGGGTCTGGAGCACGAGCCCTATGAGGAGCAGCTGAGGGAACTGGGGTTGTTCAGCCTGGAGTTAAGGAGGCTGAGGGGAGACCTTATCGCTCTCTAGAGCTACCTGAAAGGAGGTTGTAGCAAGGTTGGGGTCGTTCTCTTCTCCCAAGTAAGAGGTGATAGGACAAGAGGAAATGGCCTCAAGTTGTGCCAGGGGTGGTTTAGGTTGGATATTAGGAAACATTTCTTCACCAAAAGGATTGTCAAGCACTGGAACAGGCTGCCCAGAGGGGTGGTTGAGTCACCATCCTGGAGTTGTTTAAAAGACATGTGGATATGGTGCTTAAGGACATGGTTTAGTGGTGGACTTGGCAGTATTAGATTAACATTTGGACTTGATGATCTTAAAGGTCTCTCCCAACCTGAAAAATTATATGGTTCTATGATTCCATGATTCTGATATAGGCCTCCCATCAGTTGCCCACCAAGTTCGCTGGTTACTGTAAGTGATGTCAATTAATGTTAGTTAATGACCAATGCTTTTTAAAATCCCCAAGTAGTTATTCTTTACATTGCAATCTCTTGATATTTTTGAATGTGCATCTTACAGGGTTGTTCAAGAGAGATTTGGAAAAGTAAGTCCCAGAGTGAGACATTCCTTGGCTGAAATGTTTCTGGAAGATGGGCTGTACTGTGATGGGACATCTCAGGAGAAGTTTTACCTGAGTTATTCCAAAGTTCTTTCCTGCTCATAATTAGCTGCTACAGAATGGTCCTGGAATTTGGAAAATGGCCACTTCATAGTCACAGGCACCTAACCGCTAGGAAGATTTCCTGTATATCTCTCTTCCTGACACATGAAACTATTAGGCATCAGAGGGAGAGGACAAAAAGAGCAAGGTAAACAGCTTAACCATTACATATATGGTGGAAAAGGAAAGTAGAATGCTGATAGGTCTTTGGATCCTAGAAGAGTTTTTCCAAACTTAAAGCTTTGCAATATGGATTTAATCCAGGAGAAAGGGTAGGCTGAAATTTCAGAAGGAAGATTTTAATTTAATAATAGCTGAACCAATGGAGGGATAAAACCATTACATATTGGTGAGGTATTTTTAATAAAATACCTTCAATTAATTTATCCTGCAGACTAACTGGTTCGTGATGGATAATGCGTTTTTGTAAAAGTGAAGCCGCATGCTTCCAATATTATGCCAAATTAAAGTTTTATTCATATAATATAAAAAGAGGTACTCTGAAAGATTAACTCAAATATGTTCAAGCATTGGCTTAATATTCAGCTTACACATAGCATTCTTAAAAAGTCAGTGCACTTTAAAACAATTTTACTGCACAGTTATGCTTCAGGTAATTTTTTTTAAATACCATTCTTGGTGCCTCAAGATCCTTCCCTTGCACTAAATCATTTGAAACTTTAAACCTTGCCTTGTCAGCTACTGGATTCTTGTTGATTGTACTACCATTTCAGTGGATGGCACTCTAGAACTGAATCATAGTGGGAAATTTTTTTACAACTGCAGTTTAAACATGACCATTACACTGACATAAATTATGCCTTTGTAGTAGATGAGGTATAGTAAAGAGTAATTAGAACAGTGATGAGATTTTGAAGATGTAAGGAGCATACACTGTGATGAAATATTTTGGAAAAAAAAAATAAAGGTTCAAACAAACTTCATTTCAGAGCATTGTGGGGACAATATCCATTTGAAGACCATTGGGAAATGGGTCTCCAATTTCTTTGTCTTTCCCACTAAGTCTGATGACAAATATCCCCAAATAGAAGACTGATTACATAGTTCCTCTGTCTCAGAAAAGCTTATCTTCACACTTACGTTCTCAAAAGTCTTAAAACTGCTAGATGTATATGATCTAATGTAATGCTACGTTTACCCCCCAGTCAGTGTATCCTTAACTGTACTATTTCAAATTCAATCTCCTTTATCCTCTCATGAATGCCTCTGTCAATCTGATCCCTATGCTTTAGTACCCTTCTTATGCTTTTGTGCATTTAAGTTATTGATATCAAAGCAGTATTGCCATGAAAGTAAACACTTGCAAAGTTAAGATTGGAGTTCTATAATTAAGCAAATATATTTTGCTACATCTCCTGCAGGTAAGTTGGCTCAGGGCAGAAAGTTCATGGTCTATGGTCCTAAATACAATTTGCCATTATATTCTTAACAGTGCAGTACTTCCCTGATTGGTTTGTTCAAGGAAAGTGATTAACACTGTAGGCTTGCAATGTATCTATTTAACGTTTTAAACAGTGGGGTAAAAGCATAACAGGTAGATTGCAAAACAAAAGCTGTTCATGTGTACTTCATAGAATTATGCTTGTATACATCTCAGCCCTTATTTAAGCATAACTGATGCCATACCTCTGCAGCAGTAACATTTCTCTTTTGCTTGGTTATTCAGCCTTCAAAAAGCCTGCTCTGTCACAGCAGAGGAATATGATTCTGAGAGGAAGCTTTCTTTTTCTTTTCATTTTAATACTGTCTTGGAGAACAACTTTTGACTTTGTTTTCTAATTAGACACTCCCAAAGATCAAGAATTAGAGAGCTTGCTTCATCTTTAAACAGCTGGGTTCCCAGCTGGGTTTGTGTAATGACTTCACTAATTTCCTTTCTTTTAATGTGTTTGTTTTCTATTGGTGAGATGCGTTGTTTGGATTTAGAGTTCCTTTGCAAACAGTACTGCTTCCGCTGTTTTAGTTATCCTGCAGTCGATTCTATAGCTCTGATTTACGAGCTAACCTATTTTATCCAAGTCTGCTTTATGATGATCTGTAATGGTTTTTAGGATTTCTAGTTTTTCAGCTGCTGTTTAGCTTTCAGGGATCTAAAAACATTCTTCCAAGATATCATTAGAAGTTAGCAGAATGCTTTCATATATAATAAAATACCTTTAGGCTAATTTGCTGGGAACTTTAACACCCTCATTAACAGCTTTCTGTGTGGGGTTTAACAATCTTACACATTTGTTGTTCACAAGTCCTAACTTCTGATTAAGGGGATTTTGTTGGAATTTAGAGTTGAGAAAACATGATATTTTAAACTTTTGGGGAAAGAAGCATTATAAAATTGTAAGATTTTCAGATTGTCATTATAATTTCCCTTTATATGAAATTGTATTTTCTATTGTGAGGGGCATGACAGAACTGGACACATATATTTTTATATTTATTAATCATAAGCAATGCCTGAAATTTTCAATGATAACCTTTTCTGAGTGTGTGTGTGATTTTTTTTGTTTTGTTTTGTTTTGCAGAAGTCAGAAATCTGCACAAGACAAAAATTTCCTTCTGAAAGAAGTTTCTATTTTCCTTTTTTGCAGTACAGGGGTCTACAACTCAAACATTACCCTGCAAAATACTTAGCTCTCTGTTTTCATTTATTTAACTATGTTAATTAAATTTACTTTTCTTATTTCACAGAAGGGGAGACTGAAAGACGGCAAAACCAATTCTTCACTAAATAAATAACAAAAGTCTACTTGTCTTCATTTGTAGCTTTCTTCCTTGATACTATCGTTAATTTTCCCCTTCTTTTCCCTCTCCCACCACAAGACAGGATTCACGTGATTGCAAGTATTTTCCTTTTAAGGAATCTGTATTTTTTTGGTCTCCAGAAGAGTGCTATCTTTTTCCCTGAAGTCAGAGAAGGCAATCAGTGGAAAAGAAGGAATTTCAGGGACCTGCTCGTATTTTTAAAGCCATAGCCAAGAAAGTGGGTCTGAAGTGCCTTTCAGAAAGCAGTACCATACAACAAAAATACGCTCAGGCAGGATTACAGCCCTTTTGTTGAGGGGTGTCCCTCCTCTGTGCAGACCATGCTGACACCTATTCGCCTCTTAGCGTTATAGCCAAGGGCCAGCCAAGTACGGAAGAAGGTTTACTTGAACACTGTTGAGGTGGAAACTGTTTATGCTGAGCTTTGGATGCAAGTTCAGGCACTTTTCTTTTTCATCTCTATCAGCTTGTTGCTGCCAGTTCCAAACTTAAACTGCCCTTCAGCTGCCCTTGCTCTTTTTCTTGCTTGTTCCCCTGTATGCCAACACTCTGCTTTCAATTTTGATCTAATGAAGGTACTTTTTACCTGAAGAATTTATTTTTGACTGGACACAAGGCAAAGCTGAAGAAAGTCCCAAGACAAATAAAAATCCCTGTCATCCTTTTGTGGAACGAGCACAAAGGCCAGATTTTGAATTGCCTTAATTTAAATTCTGTGGACCATGAGCCTGCTGAATCTCATGTGTCACTCCGGAAACTTGACTGATTTCTCATAGCTACTATTTATATAATAACTATTGTAAAGTTTTTAAAGTTCCCTCATGGCAATACAGTCTGCCACTGTATAAAATAAGTTTATCTAGAGATTATGAAAACCTCAAGAGTGAAATCATAGAGCTCCTTAATGCACTGTGCAGCCAACACTATTAAGTATAGAAACATTTATTTCTTCCACACCACATGAATTGTGTTTCTAAATACTTGGAGTGGTATATAATCATAGTTGCTACTGTAAAAGACAAAATTCTCCTGTGAGATACTAATGTTCTATTTATAATTTATTGTTGTCCAAAATACACGGCAGTAATTATGTTTATTCTCAGAAACCAAGTGTTCTCATTTCAGGGTGGGGCTCGTTTGTTTTCTTTCTTTGCAAGCAAAAAATGCAGCCTGAAAAGTAATAATGTGATGTAAAGCCAGAAGGCGCAAACATTTCTTCACACAGTCACATTTGGTTTTCAGGTACCTGCTTTATGGATTAGCCATGCTGTGAACTGCCACAACTCTGGCTGACTCTACTCAGGGATAGCATGGATCTGTCTGGATTTATTTGCTCAGGCACAAATGCAAATATGGTTATACTACCACCAAATCCAGCTTAGATCCAAAAAAAGTAAAGTAGCTTTCATTTGGCAGAGAGAGGAAACAAACTCTGGCAATTTAAGCTGGTCCTGTGCTGGCCAAAATGGATGTTTCAGCCCTGTATTCCCAAAGTTAGAGGTAGAAAGCAGAGCAATGCACTGCTTAAAGCTCACTGATGTTGATGAAAGGCTATTTGGTATGTCTACACTGTTAAATTAAAAGAAGGCTGGAGAGAGTGCTGAAGCACTGGTCCCCATTCATCCACATCGTTTAATTGATAGTTTATTCCCTGGATTTGTTTCAGAGGGTTTCAGCTTGGCTTTTTCTGAAAAAGAGTGGTCTAGGAGGGTCAGCCTTCAGCAACGTGAGCACAGCCGACCACTTCAACCTGGTCCTTGGGTCATTCCCAGCCTGACTTTTATTTAGCAGTAGACACTTCTTTATTACTCTCCTTAACTCAAGTTCAGCATAGATGTGACAACCTGAGCTGGCTCCTGTAAAAGAGATTCAAGCCTCATCTTCCAGAACCGTGTCCCTTTATCATTTCTGTTAAATTGTCTTAATGTCTGAAATAGTGCACTGAGATAGTATGAGAGAGTCAGTAAGACCAGATAGCCTAGATGTTGGGACTCTGTCCTCGGGGAAAGAAGATGTGGATCTGAGACAATATTTGGGGGGAAAAAAAAAAAAAAAAAAGAGAGAGAGAAGATACTATATTGTATATTATGTCTTGAGTTTGTAAATTAAATGACTTCTGAAAAAGGAAGGAGTGCCTTAGGAGACTTAACAAGACAATACTTCATTTCAAAGTGTTCTTTGGCTTTAAAAACAATCTGTGTGATAATGGGATCAGATCTGTCAAGTTTCACACTTACATACTGCTGCTGTTTATGGAAGACATTTGTATAATTTTTTTCTCTCCCTTATTGGTTTGAATTTTTGCTGTCCAGCAATCAAATGTATTTGTACAATCACTAGACATTACAGTCTATTGTTTCAGATGCATGTCTCCATAGTTACTGTTTAGAGTATCTTCCTCTGCTTAGACTCTGGTGTCAATAAGCTTCTCCATTTGAAAGTAACACGTCTTTATTTTTCAGCAAAAGAGATTCCTCTCCTCACCAGCTTGCTGATTAGACAAACATTTAGGCAGATATTCCTCTCACACATCTTTGGCCATCTAAAAATTAGGCATCTATCATGGCATAACTCTTCAACTGTCTAAATGTAGTCACGTAGTCTAAGCCGGTTACCTAGGCTCCCTCTATAAACAATGGAGAGAGATAGTTGCAAAAAATGATTCATTCAAATTATTTTAGATGGTTACCTTAGGAAACCTGAAATAAGATCCAAGAAGAGATGAACGCCTACACCTCCTCTCACAAGTGGCATCTATTTTTTTCGGATCAAGAAACTAAAGCTATAAAAAGTTCAATTGCATAGGCCCTAAGATACTCTTGTTCAAATCCTCATGGACAGCTTGAGTCCAACAGACCTCAGAGCTGGAGCAGTATGCAGAATTTCCTGATCCTCTGTATGGTGTTCTGGACTGAAGATGACTATTTCTCTTTCATTCTCATTACCTAGGTGAAAACAAAATCAAGATGAGAAAAAGACAAAAGAGATAAATCTTTCTTTTCATTTTTATTTTTCTTTTTTTTGTTCTGTCTTGTAGGCTAAGAGCTACCTCAATATCATTCTCAGCTGGTATTTCTGTAATACATCTAGAATACTATAATACTTCTGTGAAGAACTAACATCAGAACTGCATCTACCGCCTTTATATACTTTCTTTGCATTTGCCCTATGACATGTCCTAGATCTCATATATTGTATAGGTTGCATAAATTACAGTTGTCATCATGGTTCTGTGACTTCTTGAGAACAAACTGATCTAATAATTTTTATTACTGTTTCTTGATGCCCTATTCATTTTGTTGCTGTTCCTCTTAGACTCTCCATTAGCTTAAATTACACTGTCTCAGAGACTTGTGAGCCTACTAAACTAAAAACAAGTTTAAAGACAGAAAAAGATTGTCTATCATGCTGGATCTTCTCCACTTACCCTAGGCCCAATGACATAATCTCTTAAATATTTTTAAATTAGAAACATAAAGAACTTATTTTTTTCACAAAGCATGTGACTGTTCTGAGACAACCACACCTCAGAGGTCATCTTATGAGACCACTGAAAATGCTGTAGCAATGAAAAAGCATCAGAAATAAAGTAGGAGAGCAGGGAACAGCATCTAAACTCACCTCTGTGAATCATACAGAATAATCTCTCCTTTTAATATATTCAGTACCTAATAACAGCCCTTTCTCAAGGGCCTGTTTGCACTGTAATGAAAACATTTTATAATGTGGTTCCACCGCCAAAACCTACTTACAGGTCTGCAGCACCCAACACCACCATCTACCTGATTTCCACCTATGATGCATACCTGAAGTCCTCAGTGACTACATAACACGTTTTGTATAGGGAAAACTTGAGAAACATTTGAGATAAAGCGTTTGTGATTACCTGTTACAACATAAAACAGATTGTCAGGATGTAACAGCCTAAAACACGATAAAACCATATATGGGGCACAATGCAAAACTCTTAGTTGGAATATAGATTTTCAAGCATCACTGTTCTTATGAAATGGAAATAAAAGAGAAAAATAAAAATAAATAAAAAAAAAAAACAAAAACAAAAAACAAAAACAAAACCCAGAGCTTAAAATGGCCCAAGCCTGAAATGAAGAAGAATACTTATTAAGAACATTAGTTATTAGATAATAGTTAATACAAATAGAGATGTAGCTACAGTTTTGGGGAGGCCAAACACCACTTCTCTGAATGAATACTTTAGTGAGCACTTTATAGAGTCAGCCTTTATTACATCCTCTGTCTCTGGCCCAGTAAATCTTAAATTCGTTGCTGAATGGTGACATATCTCTAGCAGGAGGATTTTAAGTCCCAATGCTCATGCATTGTCCCAGTGTAGGAAATCTGGCTTTAACTCATCCATCCTTTCTTCCTTAGCATGGGAAAGTAACTGGATTAGGTCTCCCTTTTCCTGATCAGGTGCTGTCAACTCTTGTCCCTCTCTTTTGATTTTTTCATACCAAACCAGTGCTAAAACTAAGTCCATGCAGTAGGTATTTTTAATGGTAAATACATTATAGCTTTATGAAAATATTAAAAATAATATATATCCCTAGTTCTCTTAAAGATATTATAATATCAGGAAATCTTTTCAGGGATTTTTGCTTGAAGCTAGCGTTCCATTAGCACTGCCTAGTTTAGAAAATGCGTCTTCACAACTCTAAATCCTACGCAATTTTTGCCTTGCCAGGACATCTGGTCCATTAAACATTTAGCTTAAAGCTGCACAGTGGTTTTTAAGTGAGACAGGACCAGAACCCTTTCACCAAGTTCCCAGACTTTGTTGTTAACAATGCAAAAATGAAAGTTCATTTTAAATGGAGTATGATTAAAGCAAAGAACAATTTTTTTTTCTAGTTTCCTAACTAAAAGTTGACAGAAAACATTGCAGAATACAGCCACGTAGTATCTTTGAACACATGCCTTATGCTAGAGCATATAGACTGCAACATTTTTCACCGTTCTATGTTAAATCATGCATTCAGTTGTTTCCATTTATACTGCATCAAAGCAGTTGAAATCCAATTGAAAAGTTTCTTTAGACAGCCATTGTGCAGGAACATGATGTCAATATTAATAAAGGCTGAATTTCCCCTTGGCTCACTTCTTACAGATAAGCTTTTCAATAATACACTGCTTGCACCAAAGGTCTGATGGGACTGGGAATAGTAAAAAACACTAATAAAAGAATGTTGAATGTTTTTATATTAAATTTCCCCACAGGCAAACTGAAAAGCCTACTTAGAGTACGCCAATCAACATGGCACTTATTAAATGTAACAAGAGTCCTGTTACAACAGATCTTTAAAGCCCCTAAATATGAATTAGAAAATAAAGACAAAAGACAATTACAGATGTATTTCTAGGTTGAAGCCCTGGACACTTCACCTGATGCTTACTAACATGACACTATGTTTGATCTTCAAAAGGACTCCATTTTTATCAGCCTACAGCTATATTTTTATTACTGCTATTTACCGTAGTTAAGAATTTTACCCTTTCCATTTCCAGTCTTTTAAGTGCATCTTTATGTTTGAGAAAAATAACCTAATTATTTAGAAATAAGTGAAGACAGTAAATAGAGTACAATACCTACATAACTTTGGTTTGAGTAACATAAGGAAAATGGAAACATCTGAGTAAAAGTAGTGACCGCAGTTAGGCCAATTAGAAAAAACACTTATGTCTTCTAATCAGAACATGGACGACTGAGTGCCTGAAAAACATATCCTTGTGAGGATTACAGCTGTTTCACAAAGGCTCATCTCTTACACCTGAATTTAAGCAATATTTTCACCTTGTCAAGGTAGTGACAAATATATTAAATCTGTCTGTCTTCTGAGATTGCGAACCCCAATCTGAGATTTTGCCTTGGGCACAGCAATAAAAAATAAACTCAATTTTTAAGCATAGGGTTTATTTTCTGCAGATGGAAAGAGAAAGGAAAAAGGTTGCAGTACATTTTAGAGGATTGTAGTTTGTCTGTAAACAACTGGCTTAAATTAATCTGAATAGCTGTGAAAGGTCTAAACTTCTATGAAACTGGCGCAATTCCTGTAACATTATTGGCATTATGTTAATTGATATGTATTAATTTGGAAAAAATATGTGCATTTTATTGATTTTTTAAAAAAGACAATAATAAAACTTTTGTGTAATCCATGCTAACAGTAAGTATTTCTTTTGAAGTGTACGTAAAGCACAAGGTAATGTTTATCAAAGTCTGTTCTGTGCACTCAGTAGTTTTCTAAGTTTGTCACATGAAAACTTAAATGTCATTTAAAAATGCTGACAATACACTAAATATGTTCCCATAACATTTTGATGAGTCTGCACTGAACTCCATTGGGATCTTTCAGGTGATTTCCTGTTTATATTGGATCATGTGTTGAATAAACAATTGCTGTATTTGTCACAAAGAAGTTACACATTTATTAACAGGACAAGAGGCAGTGTCTGTCTTAAAATGTTATCCAGGCTATGGAATATTTGAAACCTTAATGTAAGACAGTTTTCTGTTTTCCATGACCCACGACTCCAAAGTATATAAAATAACATCTTGCATTTATGGTTAAACACTGAAATGGACAGGATTGGGTGTCATAGCTTCTGAGATGACTTAATACTTGATAAATATTTGAGTTAATGTTTCAATATCAATATTTTATTGTATGAGTAAGAAAGATACATATTTTATTCAAAGTTTACTGAAGCAAAAGTTGCAATGACATTCTAACAGATATTGTTGGGTTTTTGCTGTAGACTTGCAGAGGCAAATTTGATTGTGAGATCTTTGTAATGTTGCTGGAGAAAGAAATATTTCCAATAGCCATATTACAAGAAAAATATATTTCCCATACACAAACTGAAGAATGAATGCTACTGGTACCAGCAGATATCAGCTCTTCCTCAATGTGATAGCTAGCAAATTTATTCACCAAGTATCAACAGAATTAGCAAGATGTCATTCCATTTTACATGCAAATTTGAAACTAATTGATAGAATAGCTGGTCTATGACTTGCATGGAGTAATCATAACATCATTCTGTCTGTTAAGTTGAAAAATAAACAAAAACAGACTGGTAAAATAAAATAAGGTTCAGTAAAATGTTGGTAAAAACAACTGGTCTAAAAAGTTATGGGGTGAAAACAGAGAGAAGAGGTGGTATTACTTTGGGAAGGGGAACGAATTTAGAAAAGGATGAGCTTGACCTACTGACATGAATATTATGTTAAGAGGGATATCAGGAAAATGTAGAGAGCAAAATGTGGAGGAAAGCACAGAAAAAATTATAAAAACTTCATAAGAAGTCATGAATTCATAGTCAATAAATAAAAAAGCTGACTGAATAAGACACTGCAAAATTTATTAAAACAGACAACAAAATACATCTTCAAAACCAGAAATGAGAATCTGGAAAGAAAGATGAGTCCTGTACAGTTACTGCCTATCTGTCATTAACTAAATGAATACCCTGGTTTTTAATAAGGATGTTGCAGCTAACTATAGTGGCAAAAGCCAGATGAATAACAAAAATGACATTATAAACTCCTAATTATAACCAAGATGGGAACAGAACACCTAAGTCTTAATACTCTTATACCACCTGACTCTCTTGTCTTTATCCTAAAATGCTAAAAGAGCTGACGTGAGGAATTACAGGTTCAGTAGTGGCTTTCTATCAATTCAACAGTGAAAATAGTGCAGTTGGAGAAAAACAAATACAGTGCATCAAGGAAGGAAGAGGGGGAGAAATCTATCAAGGCAACTTTAAGTCTGTTCATAGTTATTTTCCTTCACTTTTATGGAATAATTCCAGTTCAGAGCAGATATAAAGTAAACCAACCTAAAGGATTTTTAATTTAAGTCATTTTAATTGTACTTGAAGCGATCTAGGAATGAGTATGTCTCATTTGAGTGAGTGCAATTCCTCAAGTTTTCTGAATCACCTATGACTGTATTAATCCTAGGATCGACAGATTTTAAGGTCATAAAAAGCTACTATGGTAATCTAGTCTGACCAATATCCATACAATCTCATCATTAATTTCTTCACTGAACTAGTGGCTTCTCTTTGACCAGTGACATAGATTTTTAAACATATTCCCTTGATGGGAAAACTCTTGCTGATACAATCTATATGTCACCAAATACGTCATCCTGTACCAAAGATACATCTTATATTACAGGTATGTAACCTTCTGACTGATGCTATCCTCTTACCTATCAAATTGTTCCATTTGGTTATGGAGTTCCATTTACATCAGAAAGTTGCAAATACCTCTGTTATAAAGCTTCATTTAAGAACTAGCTGAAAGCAATACCTGAAGCTATCTACAGGATTAGCAATACATTCAACATGGCAATGATTTGGCAACAGAACTGAAGTCAGCTTTTACCCATGTGCAAATGCAGCATGAGACAGTTACTGTCTTGTCCTTCCCTGAATGTTGTCAGACCCTTTTCGCTTTCAAATCTGGATTCTGTGAAGCTGAAAGCTGTGAAACTTTTCAGAAAGGCAAGCTAATATTTAGGTTGAATAAACACTTTAAAGATGTTTTCTTTTTTGTTTTGTCCTAGCAAGGGGGGAAAAAAAAAAAAAAAAAAAAAAAAAAGGTTAAAAGTTAAGATAGGTTTCCTGTGGGGAAGCTGATGAAATGTTTCATTATCTGTGTAGGGAGGCAGACAACTTCAAGGAAATGTCACTAACTTAGCATGATATTCTTAAAGTAAGTATCATCTCAGCCAGCAAAACCACAGGAACACATTATAAGAAAGATCTGTGAAGTAAAATTAAGAAATATGAGGTAAATTTCTAAGGAGGGTGTTTTTTCTCCCTCCCTGACATATAATTAGAGCCCCGCATGGAACGGATAGGTCAGCCTGGTAAATGAGGGCACCTTATTACTTTGTGGCATCTGATAGAGATAGAAAGATTATTTTAATTTGAAAAAAAATGTATATAATATTGGACATTTTCAACAAGCAGAAGATGACTGCCTTTTCTACCACTATTTATGCTCTCGCTTCACGTTTTGGTAGTGGCATCTGAGCAGAGACAAGGCTGTTAAACAATCAATTGAACATTTGCTCCTAACTTCACGTTGATATCCCAGGAGGAGGGATGTTGTCCAACAAACACCAGTCTTATATGCAAATAGGACATAGGATACCTATTCCCTTTCCCTCACCTCTTTTCCCAGTGGGAGCCTGGAAGAGAAAAGAAAGAGGAATTTCTCATTCGAGACTCCCTTTCTTTTTCCTCATCTTCCCCTCAGTAAAGCATATGGGCTTCCAATTAAAGAACTAGAACAACAGTCCCTTCTTTCTGTCAGATAATTTTGAAATTCTTCATGAACACTATTACATTTTAAGTTAAATTCTAATTTAGTCTAAGTAGGTGTAATTCTTAACTTTATTCATCACATTTTGCAGTGCCTGATATTTAAGAAAAGCCAATTAAAACTGTCCACCAACCAGTTGATCAAGAAGAAATCTGATCACATTCAGAAAGTTTAACTGCTAGTAAAAATTAAATTAAAAAAAAGCAATCTTGTCCCAAAAGACCTCTAAAGGGAGACTCACAATGAGTCAGTGATAAAATGGCTTGCACTTCCATGACATTAAGCAGGCCTGAGCAAGCCAATCTCTCTGCAATAACTTTATCAAGGCTGCTTGGTGATTGATAGCAGGAAACTGCATAGCTCTCTGCTTCCTTGTGTATACACAGGATGCCAAACATATCTCATTAAGAACATCTGCACTGTTTTCTCAAGAGGGTTTTGAAGACTGCAAAGCAGCAGGGCCAAATGCTGTGACATGTAGATTCTGCTACCATAACAGGTAGCCTGTTATACTACGCCAGGCAGAACTGCTCTGCTGATAACCCAAAAGGCAGCTAATTGCCAGGGAAGAGGGAATCTGCTAATCCACTGATATCTTCTCTTTCCTCCACTAAATCCACACCAGGGAATAAGAGGGGTGATATGGTCTTTTTTCCCCCAGAAAGTGAGGAAATAAATGAACAAACTCTCAAGCTTAAAAAAAAAAAAAAAAAAAAAAACACCCACATAAATAAAGGAAGGAAGTTGGGCGTTATTAATGCTTTTTGTGATTACACTAACAAAATCCTGATGATTTTGAAAATATGAATCAAAATGAAGTTCTATGCAAAATCAGGAGATACATCACTGTCATTACCATTACCAATTCAGGCAATGTCTTAAAAAGCATTCTGGGCACGTACTCAAAAAAAGAGATTGATTTGACTATTTTAATCTGCAAACTCTTGGATTTGCTTTATGAAGAAGATTTAAGTGAAACTTTAGTTTTCAAAAATAGTTCAGAACAAGAAGTTGGCACCACCAAACAATTATGCCACCTCTCCATAGTTCTTGGATGGTGAATAGATCCTATATGCAAAAAAAAAGAAGAAAGTTTCCATGCACACAAGGGCAGGGGAGGAGGAGATGGAATAATTAGCCAGTTGCTATAGTAACACAGATAGAACTAGGACATCCCACTCACATGAAAAGTTTATCTTAGAATTTGGTTGAGTATTCCTAATATAGCCCTTTTTCTTGGCTTTGAAAATCCAAAATTCTCAGTTTTGCTGTGATTACAGTGAAAACTCATTTAGGTTTTCCACAGAATTCAGGTATCAGCAGACAGAAAACTTCTAAATTGCTAGGGTAAACTTGATGGGGCATCTGCACACCATAAAATAGGAGCATTGACAGAGAAGAACAGCAAATTCAAGACAGAGCTGTCTCACTGCTCTTTCCATTCAATCACAGCTCTGGAGTTTGACTGAAATAATAATAGTCTGTGTAAGATTGCTGTCTATCCTGAATAACTTTTGCTCCCAAATACCAATGAGTTTGTCAACTCATATTTTATCACCTCCAAGAGCTAACTGTCAATTTCCCTGGGAAATTTGAAAAAGCTGCTTGGAGAGGGACACAGAGTGCTGGACACAGCACAGAGGCACAAGAGATTTGCCTTAAATTACTGCCTTATCATTTGCAACCAGGGAAATCATACGATATGACAACGTAGAAAAATCAGTTCTGAGCTCTGCTGTGTTGCTTCTGGGCCAATGATGTCTTAGATATGGCCAGGTATGATCAGTGTGTAGAAGAGCTCAGGACTGTCCATATAGACCAGCCTGTGCTTCTGTTCTTATCAGTGAAAGGGAGACGCTACTTGTCACATTTACAGAGACGCTTCAAAATAACTAGTGTTAATAGCTGAACCTACCATTTGCTCACCATTCTCCAATCTTCCTGGCTATCCTTAGCACGTTCCAGATTCTCCCAGTGGTGAAGCAGCAGCTGGCTTTGGTCTTGAGAGATATATATTATGCATGACAACTGTCCCACAGAAACTTCAGCTGGAAACCAGAGTCCTGAAATTTCAGGCAGAATCTGGTATGCAACCAAGCTTACTCTGCAATCTTTGCTGGACTTATTTCCAGATAAGGTATACACTGGTTTGTGCTGCTGGAGTCATAAAAATGATCACCAGGTAAACAGGAAATTCTTTTGAAAATTTGGCTTCTAAATAAAGCTTAGTTTGTCATTTCATAAATTGGCAATAATGATGCTCATGTGAGACCTTTGCATGGAAGTTTCTCTAGGAATATAATGTAATATTAATAGTAATTGCACTTTTATTGATGGCATGATACTTCATCTGTCAGAAGTGGATTCATGCAGTTGAAACAAATTCAATACTGTTCTAATATACACACCAGATACATCAGGCTCCTTTTCTTTCTACGGTCTTTTTTTTCTCATTGCATCGTTGCTATTTTTCTAGCTTTTGCCGAGATGAAACTGAGCATATTAAACACTTCAGAAAATAAACTACCACATACATTTCTTCTACCATGGCTCTATTTCCTAGCCATTGCTCAGAACCATGATTCATCTTCGGAAAGTAAATAGCTAATGAAATTATTATTTTTTCTGATACTGTAGAGTGACGTATATAATCATCCATCTAAATATGGACCAGATGCAACATACCCTACAGCAACAATAAATAAGAAAGAAACAATTGATACATTTGTTGGGTTTTTTTTTTTTTTTTCAACATTTTACGGACTGTATGATGGCATTCTAAGCATTGAGGTCAATGTCAATATATTCTTGTGTTCACTGGAGACTTGTGTTACAGTTAGAAAATTTAACTGTAACACTTGTTTTACTTAAATAATACCAAAATATATTAATGTAAATATTAATAATCCATTCATAAATAAGCTGAAGATTGTCTCCTGTAAAAACTGAAAGAAACAAATGTGGTCATAAAATGTCCATAGTCTCCTGCACAGGAGTGTTATCTTTGTTATTAGTATCAGAAAGCATGCAAAGCCAAAATATTTCTAAAACCTGATCTTCAGATGTTTGTCAGGACATATTTTTTTCTTATTGAAACTGAAATTTCTCTGGTTTAAGCTAGTTCCAACATGATTTTTTTTTTTTTTTGTGACTATTAATCATTAGAAGTAGAGAAACAAACTCTGATTTTAAAAATTATTTTATCTGTGTACATATAAAATGGAGGAAAAAAATTAAGAGAGACATTTAAATTTAAGAGCTCTGCTCTCAGTGAGACACAATTGACATTGGAAGAGGTGAATAGAAGAGCACTGGAGTAATTTCTGCTCGAACTATACTGACAAGTAGGCTAGGTACTCCCAGAGCAGAAAAGCACTGAAGGCAGTGGTGTAGAAATGCTTCCTCTCTACTGAAGTGTTCCCACAACTAAGGTAATTCACAGAGGTCAATTATATTAGCATTCAGCTCCTTCCAATAGATAGACTAACATTAATGGACTGATGTGAAGCTTAGGATCTATCCTTCATGTAAAACACTAAATTTTCCACAATCAACTGCCCTGAGATCTGAGTGGAGCCTCTGGGCTAAGCAGCAGATGAACATGGATTTCAATATCACAATCTGGGATGTGAAAATCTACATTCTAACTAAATCCCACTTTAGTCACCTACATCCTTTTATGGCTCTGCATATATTAGACAAATGGAACAATTAATTAGACAGCTTGCATTTTCTAGCTACTGTAAAATGATTCAGGTTTTGGGTGACTAATTTCAGAACCACCAAGTACACATGCCTTACTGTGAGCTATTTGTTATGTTTCCAGAGTCCAACCATTTTGCAACTAATCTTTGGGTTTAAAAAAAAAAAAAAAAAAAAAAAAAAAGTAGATGGAATTATTCAGTTTAATGTATAAAAGTATGGGGTTTAGCCTCTATTGATTCCATCTTATTTTGTATTATGTTTTCTAATTAAAACAAGTCACAACTCTTATAGTGTTTTCATATGTGCCAATACATCTTAGATCTACATGATTTGAAATTGAAAAAACATTCATAACATTAACCTTTACCTATCATCTTTTTTGTTACTGTAGGCAAAAAAAATCTTTTGACAAAATGTGTTTAGTACAGTAAGGACATAATTGCACATCTTCGCTAATAAATGACTAATTGGTCATTCATTCATTCACTTCATATTAATTGTTAAAAGATTAATCATGATGAACTAACATGTTATTAATATCCACATTATATGTGTACCCATGGAAATTCCATTGCAATATAGTGATTAACTAATCTACCATTATTTTAAAGTTAATTATTGTAGCATTAGAAGTAACTGTGAAGAAAGGATTCAGGGAATTTTTTCCTAATATTTTTCTTTTAAAATAATTTTATATTTTATCATATTAGAAAAGGGAATTCAGGGAGAGAAAAAGCAAGGACCTGGAACTATCTCATTTTATTTCTCTAGTTTCTTTCGTATTCTCCTTGTATTAATGATTTTTTTTAAATGGCAAATATCACAGTCTAATCATTCTACTGAGAAATAACAGCTCTCTATTATGAAAATTAATAGTTCTCAACTTCTCCAATGTTGTTATGAAGAATAAAAGGAAATTCAAAATTCTATTATTTTTTTTTTTAAAAAAAGAACCATTTCTGAGATACATACATACAGTAAATAAATCAATCTATCTAGTGAGCAGTCATCTTTATTATTCTTTACCTTAGCCTTGGTTAAGAAATCAGATCTTTGGTATTCATGATATGTGCTTTTTTCTTTTTTTGTTTTGAATTTCAAAGATACGTGCTTATTCTCTATTCAGTTCATGTCTGTGTGTATGCATACATATATGTACACACATACATACACACAGGTCCTTCAGGCATAGGGAATAGCACTGTTTAATTTGAAACATTGACAATAATTCCCATTATAATTTCATTTATGGTCAACAGTGCTAGATTTTAAATGACTGGAGTTTTTGAACAAATTTTCACTTACAACAATGCAACTATTAAAAAAAAAAAAAAAAAAAAGAGAAAAATAATAGAA
>KL272817.1:70512-83029 GCA_000699545.1 Podiceps cristatus
CATAGAATGTTTTGGGTTGGAAGGGACCCCCAGAGCCCATCTAGTCCAACCCCCCTGCAGTGAGCAGGGACACCATTACCCAGATCAGGTTGCTCAGAGCCCCATCCTACCTGACCTTGAATGTTTCCAGGGATGGGGCCACCATTACCTCTCTGGGCAACCCGTTCCAGTGCTTCACCACCCTCGTTGTAAAGAAAAATATTGTATTGTCAGTAATAAGAAAAAAATCTAAGAAATCAACAGGCTTATTTAAATCTCAAGACATTTAAATAGTATTTTTATTTTGTAATGTATTAGGATTCTGATGTTTGGGCTTTGTGTCTGCAGATCACGAGAAGACTACTGTGTGAGCACCACCTTAGACCCTGTCACTTTTTGGCTTTGTGCAGAGCTGAATAACACTTCTTGGTGTTTGTTTACCACTACCAGTATCCTTCCACAGCACCCGAGTTCTTGAATTTTAAGCTTTAGAACTTTAATTTTGAGTCACCTCTTTACATAAATCTAGTTGATCTGTGGTTTGAGTCAGTCGTTCCCTTTAAAATTTCATTTGATTTTTTTTTCAAAAGAGTTTGAAGAGCAGGCTTTTGTAAAAAGATACCTCTGAATAAAATAAGCTGTAGTTCAAAATGCTTGTTAATAAGACTGTTTCTACCCTATTCCAGAAAGTTGTTAGATGACAATCTGAGATCAATGGGATTTCAACTTTGTTTAGGTACTTTCTAAATCTTTTTCATTCATCTTCACAGTAAAATGAAAAAAATAACCTTAACTTTGAAATCAATGTAAACTGCCATACCAATACTTCAGTGAAATTTCCATGATGTTTTTTACATGTCTTTGAAATCACTTATGTTTAAGACTATAGGATCTCTTGAACTCCTTCCCTTGATTTCAGGAAGCTCATGTTTTTTGGATTGTGACTCTTAGGAAGTAGAAACGTTCTTGGAACACCCAATATTGATGCCTAAAGTGTTAACAGAGGTGTTAAAAATCTAAATTAGTTACGAAAGATCGTGCTGGAAATATTCCCGTACTCAAATATCAAACATAGAATAGAAAACTTGTTAAGAAAAGTATCTATATCAAACATTACATTAACCAACTTTTGGAGAGAAAAAAAATTTACTCCCCATCTGACAGTTGTGATGATACTGATCAGTAACCAAGACTGCAGACTGTTGGCTGATGCTGAAGTTAAATATGTATGACAGAAATAGCAGCAGTGATGGATGGCTTTGGATCTGCTGAACTGACAAAATGCTACAATGCTTAGGATGCTTAGTTGTCAGTAAAAACAGGCAACATAGGGACATGATATTTGAAGTCTTTACATGACATAATATGAAATGATGGTCAGCACTGAACCTTGACTACTTGACATTAACAGTATTAATTTATATGTAAGAATCTGCCTACCACAGCTGTGATACAGGTCATTTGTTGAAGTATCAACATGGAGTACAAACTAACATATGGAAATTGAAGCTGGTGCAGCTACAAAGACACGAAACTCAAACTTTTGCACTGACAACTATGTACAGTGAAGCTTATTTGTGTCATCCTTCTCTACATTTCTTTTCAAAACTAGGTGTTTGTGAGGAAACAATCTCACATATATTCTGGGACACTCAAATCCATGTTGTGATTCCTTTTTTCCTACCTACACATAACTTAGAGTAAATAAAAATGGGGAAAAAAAAATCAAACAGATAAGCCCGCAAAAGCTGGCTCATAGAATATCCTGATGTGTGTAAGTTGCTTTAGTCCACCAAGTCACTATATCTGTCCATCCATCCGTAGTGTTCTCATTGCATCAGCTGCCATAGCTGCCCAGCAAACTTTATTTTCCCATTCTGGTCTTTTTGTACTTGTCTGCTCTTTTCTTTCAGTTAAAGCAATCTCCTTCAAACAAAATCCATCAAGTCAGTTTAGGAATTAACATGGTTATTGCCCCCACTTGTGGGTCATAACTGTTTTCTTTATTTTGTCCAGCTATTAATAAGACTGAAAGTTCTTTGGAGAAGATCCATTTGTTATTTTGTACAATATCTAACACATATGGTTCCCATTTTTACTTAATCCTCCGATAACATCATAGTAAATAATAGCAAAAAGGGTATGTTAGGCTACCAGGGAAAATGGTTTCATCTGCACTGTTGTGTTGGGTAGATTCAGAAACCTACATTACTTCCTTCTTTTTAGGTATGTATGACTTCCGTGCCAGCTTGAGCTGACCCAGCTGTACTTCCTGAAGGAAACTTCAGGTTTGTACTTGCCTTAGGATGCTTAAATTTACCTGACACAAAGCGGGGCACCTGGTACAATTTCCAGCAATTCCCTCTTGCAGGGCAGTAGTTGAGATCTGGCATCCTTCCTATTATTTGTCATTCTAATATCCTACCTTTGTTCTGTAGGATGGGATTCACTCACATGCCTTCAGCTCTACGAGAGTTAAATGTCAAGAACTGAATCCTCTGTAGCAAACAGAGACAGATCCACCCAGAAGAGTCAATCCTTCTCATTTGGGTATTTACTTTAGGATGCAACAAATTGCTTCTGGAGACACATGGTTCACTCTTTAAAACCAGAAACCTATTTGACTGAAAATCACTGTAAATTTTACTTGGTTTAATTTTTACTCAGCAGCCAAATTTTTATTTCTCATTCCTACATAGGTATAACAAATATATGTTAAATTAGACTCAGATTTTTTTTTTCATAATTTCTCTGAATATTTTTATTATGCTTAAATTTCAATTGTTAATCTGATACACAATCATATTTGTGCGAGGGAAAAGGTTTTGTACTTTCCAGTGAATGTTGACTTTGCTGAAATATTTTTTATTACCTGGAGAAGTAATCATATTTCTGGTAAATATCTGTTAAATTTGATCTTATACTTACCTAGCATTGTTTTAAAAATTGTGTGGAGACAAAGTATACCTCTATATATACTTTTATTATTGATCTATTTTCTCCTTCCCAGACTTCATGGTGGGAAGCGTCTTCCTTCTTAGTCACCCGAATACTGATTAAAATTAGCAAGCAGTTCTGACCTACTCACTACAAAAAGAAAATAAATGAAGATATATACTGTTCCCTAGGTGTTAGGACTGGTAGTATTGATGCTACAAGTGAGGAAATTAATTTTTAAGTTTTAAACCTAGCTATTTAGAGAAAAATAAAGACAAAAGTTCAGAGGCCAAAACAATAGAAACTATAGATCATTCCATCAAGTATTAGATAGAAAAAGGAGGTGAAAGAAGAGACAGGGAGAACAGTAATAGGAAAACTAATAGAAAAACAGATCCAATGTGCCTGCATTGATTTTTGTGGTTACTGTTTATTAAAATGCGGTGGTACAGATTATCTTTCTTTCAAATGCTCTATATTTATTATTGCTTCATTTGCCTTGAAATGATAACTGCAGGCACTTAAATAAATGGATTCCAACATTGTCTAGTTTCATTCTACCATCCTTGTCTGTGATAAGTACCCCTGTAGAAATGTTATTTTGAAACTTCTTTAAGCACTATTTCTCTGTTAATCACAAGATCTTTCTTTGTTTGCCTTCTGTAGTACTTGTACTGCCTACATTTTTGTTCTCACTTTAATGGTAGGAGAATATTTTCTAGTATAAAAAACTGCTATACTTTTGGAAACAAGATTTACTGTGATTTATCATATAATTTATATTTTTGAGTGAGACACTAAGATATGACAGAATCACAGGCTCTGCCACAGACTTCCTAGGTGACCCTTTGCACAAGTCCATCTAGGTTATGGCTAAGTAAATTAAAGGTGGCCAGGCATGTTCCTGGGGAGTCAGGCCCTCTGGCATGGAACACCCATATCTATGCTAATAAGATGGGTTTTTCTCCCAGGCAGGGTAGGTGTTTACAAACAGTGCATTGGGAATGGTCCCTGGACTTACCTAACCCCCAAACTGAAATCACAAATTGTTTGTAGGGTGCTAGTGGGATTAGCCAAAATTTTGTCAGAAATTGCTCTAACAGACATAGGAACATTTCCAGGCACCGCTTAACTTACTAGTAGAAGTGTATCTTTAAGCTCCCTGCACCAAATTTCTAAAACTATCATGATACAGATGGGTATACATTACAATTCTAAGAAATTTTATAAAATGAAAGTTAGGTATGTAGATGCCTATGAAAATCCCACTAACTGCTTCATTGCATTACCTAATTGCATCTTTAGATGGTTATGAGCTTTTTAAAATGTCTGCCTGTAAAATAGAATTTACAGTTCCTCTCTTGTTTGTCTCACAGCTCTCAGAGAATGACTACACTGCAGCCTGTGGCTATGGACTAGAAATCCCTATATTTATGCAGGCCCTGGTCAGGTTTTACAGCCAGTGCTGAGCTCCGTACCATGGCGACACAGTAGTCATACACCAGCCAGTCAATTAAAACTTTGCTTAGGTATGTCTATGAGTGACATGAACGATACAGAAGTCATACCTATAGAATCAGGATCGTCTCTCTAGGGTAAGGAAGGAGGTGCTACCTCTTTATTCACACAAACCACAAATTTACAGTCCAGCACCTGTGGTGTCAGAATTATTCTCTCCCATATGGAGAGCTGTTTTTTGTTTCAAGTGGTTATGGAAACAGTGAATGCGGCTGTTGATAAACTACATTCAATTGGTCAATTGCAGATGTAAATCCACCCAGAAAACCCTACAGTTAGTCTGGAAATTCCCCACTTTCTAATCACAATTTCAATATTATTATTTTTTGCCAACAAGAGCTAAAAGAGATCTTTTGTTTTAGCAGTAATCCCCTAATTGCCAAGTTGCTACAATCTGTATTTTTGCTATGTATGAAGTTTTGTTGTTTCTAATATATTATGTTTATTTATAATTGACTTAAACCACTCCTTTACTCTCATTATAGTTCTAAATATGTTTTTTCCTTGCAAGTTCCCACCCTAATGACTTCAAAATCTTAATTCAGGAATGTAGTTTGACTACTTCTCTGAAGGTCTGAAAAGCACTGAGGAATGCCTGGTGGATGTATCAGCTACCAAAGTTTGACATATGAATTAAGATATAGAGAGAGATCTCCATAATGAACACAAAAGTCATTTACCTTAATTTCATAGAGAACTATCCCACTTACAAAATTTTCATGGCAGCAGTGTTGCATTTTGTTGAAGTAGTAATTTCATAATTCTCAGAGATGGTACACTCATTGTAACAGCATAAAGATACTCTGAAGTGCCTTTATTAGACAGGAATAGTTATACAATGCTACCAAGAAGTTTGCCCTCTTTTCTTTTAAATTAGAAGGAAAGGAAAACATAAATACATACAAACGACAATGAAAGCAGGAAAATGGTGTAGGCCTTCTGAGTGCTCTTTTCTGTGCACGTTGCCCGAGGCAATGCCAGTCTTACTGTTTTCCAGCTCTTCAACGATTCTGCCTTACTCTGCTTCCTGCATAGAACAAGTCATACGGGCTTGAGCCTTTTTCCTACATTTTTTGCAGCAGTTCAGGGTATTTTTTATCAACAATGTTCAAAACTCAAGTGCTTAGTTTACAGAACAATCTCGTTAGATCAATACTGATAAATAAAAGAAGACAAGGGACCAATACCTATCCCTGCAGGCAAACAGAGTGAAGAATCTTGCATCTACAGTACTTGGGATGAGCAAATGTGTTGTGTCCACACCATGGAGCACTCTGTGCTGGAGTTCCTCTGGGCTCAGTGTGGTGTTTCTATTGGTCTGGCACTAATCCATGTATTTTATATGTCTTGACAACTTAAAACTGTTTTAAACAATGCAAGGACTATTTTGCAGCTGAGCAAAGAGGTTGGCATCCCCATAACAGGAAACTGAAGAAACTGTGTTGCATGCTGTGGTATGTGGCATGAGGGGATTTGAAGGTTGCTGAGGGTGCAAATTTTCTCAGAATAAAGCTGAAGAACAGCTGTGACTGGAGAGAGCCACATATGAGATAGACTTATCTTGGACTATCTTTTGAGAGACATCCCTGAGATTAAATATCCACTGATCTCTGCTAGGGTATTATTTTGAGGAGAGCTAGTTGGAATAGTCCAGAATAGAGCCAGAGAGTGAGCCAATAGCTGAACAGTGAAGACACAGAGCAAAGACTTCCATTATTCAAGTTTTCATTTTAGAGCTGTTTTATTTAGGAAGGTGGCCATACATCTTAGACAGCAAGGGTAGGGTCAGGCATGGGACAAAGGCAGTATTGTTTGCCAAAAATGCTTCAGTGAAGGTCCGCATTTCAACTCTGAAACCTGTCTGAGAAGAAAGATGAGGCTTATTCACCTGTCAGCATGCAGCCAGGTCTGCTTCTGTCCTGTGGATAAGGTTGGTGATGCTGATCATGCAGAGTCTCCACTTCATCAGCCTTTGCAGTAATGTTACTTCATTGATGTTGGACAGGTCCTTCCCAGGTCTGACATCAAGCAAAACATTGGCTGTTGAGATGTATAGGATGCCTGTGATTAGTCTCGAAGCAATGGTGATCTTGCAACATCTGAATTACAGGATGCTTGGATGAGCAATGTAGACATGCAAAGTCTAGGTTTCAAGGTATGTCATGCCTGTAATATGTAGAGAAGGACAATGCCCTCTCACATATGACTGAGAAAAGAAATGAAGGGTATTGAATAAAGTTCATAGTCTTCAGCTGTACTGCATTAGGCCTATATTCCCTTATATAACTCCCAAAAAACTGAGGCTAGAGAAATATGTCACAGGAAAGTATTTCTTTGAATTAACAAAGTCTTACAGAAATTCTGTTTTGCTTTCTTTATATGGGGGATATATTTGTTGTTCTACGAGAAATCCAGCCGATGGATTCAGCCCCAATACTTCTGTAAAGAGGAAAAAGAGGACCGATGAAACAATCATTGACTCAAAAAGTTCATTGTGTTTAATATAGCTTTTTCATTAGTTCTTTTTTGGTGATTCTAGGAAATTCTGCCCTTTAAAATTATAAATTTGCACTTCCTTCCAGAAAATAAATGTTTTAGTTACAACTGGGTGTCCTTTTCAAACAACAAAAATCTTTTCTACAACTTCCAATTGCTTGGGTCTTCTCTTTCTAAAACTGAGTATTGTGTCTTTTGTTAATCACAAACCTGTTTTTGTAAGAAGTACTTCAAAATAAACAAAGCCCACAACATACACCTGACAAGCTTTTCATGGCATATGTTATAAGCAGATCCAACAGTATGCAAACACCTGAACCTCATTTTGAAGATCTCAAAGGTCATTTAAATGAATGAACAATTAAGGTATTTTTATGATTTTGATTATATCTCTCATGCATGTTTTTGAGGATTAAAGAAGGGGGTCATAAAATATTGCTTCAAAGATAATTCCCTGCCAATTCTGGGAATGTCATCATAGCATTTACAACAAATGAGTAATGGAGAAGAAGAAAAATGACAGTGGAAGCAACATGGAACATAAATTTAATTTAAAACGCATAATTTATAAGTTCTTCAACCACGTAGTTGAATGGCCAAAAATAAAGCAGTAATCCTCATCTAATCCTTATTGGTATGTTTCCTGGGTTTGTGTTCCTGTTGTGTAAGTTTGTGTATTATCTAGCATTGTAATAATTTATTCTGGATTTAGAGCATTTGGGTAATGTCTTAAAAATAATAAATATAGTCCTACTTTGATGTAGATACACAGAGACCACTGCTACCCTGCAAAGTTTTTCCAACTTGCGTTGGCTACAATCTTCCCATAGCTGCAGTAATGTCACAAGATGGGAACAAGTGTCAGAATGGCAATGAGAAAACTTTGAAGATTTGTGTATATAACAATAAATACCTGTAGTCTTCACTGAAGGACTCAAATATCTGATGCATGGTATGTCAAAATGCTCTATATTACCTAGTCCAGAGGGAGCAAGGAGTTAACCAGAGTTTAATTCCCCACTTTGCTTCCCTCATGTAAATGACAGAAGAGTCTGATCCTAGGCAGAACAGAAAATATGTTTTGGAACTAGTGTTCTACTGCCAATTATCATACAATGTGTTTTACCCTAAAATAAAAATGTATTTTCTATGTATTTTCTGACTAATAATGAGTTTTGAACTATAGCCTTGAATGAGTGAGAAGACCTCAAGAGCATTTCTTTGTTTGTCCTTTTAAGTCATTCCACCACTTACATATACAGGCATCAAAATCTGTCATTTTTCATTTTGAGAACAATGTTATGAATGGAAAATATATCTAAGTAGTTCAGTTTTCTCAGCATCGATTGCTCCTTCTCTCCTACTTGTAATGAGGATTGCTTTTGATGAATATTAGGATGGCATTTTGCTATTGCCAGGGCACTAGCATGAACACTTTCATGCTTTCATGAACTCTTTTTGTTTGAGACGTTGACAGCAGGATTACACTGATTAAATGTATCTGTGCAAAGTAGGTCAGATGAATCCTGCCCTAAATGTGAAGAAATTTTCACTGTAAGTACAAGGGATCCTGGGGTGACTGTTCACAATGAAATAAAATCACATGAATCCCAACTTTCCTGTGTTTTTGAAGAGGAGAAGAAACTTTGATGATGCTATTACCACAGCATAGTAATTTCTTACAAAAACATTCTTCTCCATTAACAACTTAACCACAGAGCTACAGTGTGTCGCAACTTTTGCTTTTAAAGAAGTACTACACCAAGGTGTTCCACAATCATTGCGTACTCACATAGGAAGACAGCACATGTTCATTAATTTCCTGTTACATCTCCCCTTATATTACTTCTGCTTTATTCCTAAAACATCCAGAGCTCTTTATGGTATGTTATGAAGAAATTCAAAGGCATTACTACCGCTTCTAGGAAATATTCTTGTCCCTAAAACACAAAACAAAAACCAAAGTGAAACCAGAGGCAATTTCTTTGTTGTAAAAATACAGTCTGAGTTGCAGCCTTGTGCTCTAGAAGAGATAATTTCATCTTCTTACCTGCCCAGCACATACTGAGTACCTAGCATAGCGATTAGGATCTCATATCAGAGGCAAAAGTAGTTCTGGGATCTTCCTCAAAGAACGCCTATATATTTTACATTCAAACTCTACTTTCTTTATTTATCTGGAAATGTCTTCACTCACAAAGAATAAGACTGAAATTGCTAGGAAATTTCTCTAGGAGAAAAACCCTAGAGTTTTCAGTCTTATTCTTTTGAAATCAATAGAAGGTTTGAAGCCCAAACTGGAGCTAGAAGCTGAGGCAATGTGTTTTAAGCCTTTGCCTACATGCCAGAGGAACTTCAGAATAAAGAAGAGTCCTTGCTAGGTGTGAGAGTTGTGGTCTTGGGCCGAATTTATCTACTGCAACACTTAGGTGGAACAAATATTCAGAATAGCATGTAAGCTCCTATCTAACTTGCTGTAGAAATACCCAGTTGTAGCCAAGTCCTGGGAACTATGTGTTCCAAGCTTTGCTTTAGTGTTTAGGCCAGGTAAATAGGTTTGAGTGGACTATAAATCTAAAGTGTTCTAGCTGTTATACAGGAGGATTACATCATTGCCTGAAACTACAACAGGATTCTATAATTTAGTGGGCCTAATCTTACAGAAATCTCTCATACACTAGTTGCTTCCTACATGTTGTGCTAGCTCTCTTACTGGATTCAGGGAATTCACAGTTCTATGAATTTCTAGAACTTTGTACAGACTTCAAATTTAACAAAAAATAACATTTTATCTCTCCTGGCATAGTACTTAGAAGTTCAGGATTTTTTTGGTAGTTGGTTGGTTGGTTGGTTGGAGGGGTTTTTGCCTTTTGCCATCATTTGCAGGAATTTAATACTATTAATTGTAATATTAAGTAGGAAAGTGCCTTCTAAAATGCATAATAATTTTATAGATGTATGCATTTATATATTGTTTCCTACATTAGACCTATCCTGACACAAGTCTGGTTGGATTTGGTGTGGTCTTATTTGTTCATTTCACCTCTATTTAGTGAAAGAATTTTCCATATTTTATTCTTTAATTTTGTCCTTTTCCAAACCTGACCAACCATGTGTTGGCTTCTGGCAGTAATTATGTTGCCAATGGATCTTTTCCCAACTTCATCTGAGGTGTGACTTACTAGGATTTTTCATTTACTTAACATTTTAAACATCAGGAACACTGGTAAATAAAATGCCAACAACATTTCATTTAGCAACCACTTTCAGCAGATTTTAACAGCCTTGTGGATGGTGAATCAATGGAGCTCTGTCTAGCAGTAGGATAGCAGGAAACTTTGAGATAAAATAGACTAGGTTAACAATACTCCATAAAACATAGTAAACAAATTGAACAGAAAAATTTAAAACCCAAACAGAAAAAGTGTGACTGTGTCAATGTAAAAGGATGTGATTTATCTTTTTTGTATTTTCACATGGTAGACTTTAGGTTTAAAGAATTTTGCTCTATTCCAACCCTGGAAATGAATCAAGTAATTTTTTCCATCAGATTTTATATAACTGAGCTTTTGTTTATTGTATGTTACCATTTATAAAACAGGTGCTCTAAACTATGCTTTTGTTATCTTTGCATTGTAAAATTCTACAGAAGAGGAAATATTTTATCTACCTCTCACTGGTTTTATGTAAATATCTACACTGTTTATATATGTACACAGTGAGGTCACGAGATCCATTGTAACTGCAAGATTGGGCTGGATTATGAGGTTGTCTGTCAAGTCTCTACTGATCATGACATACCCTGAAGTCAATTATCGTATAGATAGAATATGCAAACCACAGTGAGGTCCAAGAAGAGAGATAAAGAAGCAGAAACTGAAATGGTCTTGAAAGTGAATCTCCTGGTATTGTGAAAAGGAAAAAACACAAGATAATGGAGGATGGGTAGCTAGTGAGATACTGAAGCAGTTTTTTTAAAATCTTGGACTCCATCAAGGCCGCAGAAAGGACAATGTATTTCAGATGGAACCAGCTCCTCAAAGGGAGGAGAGTGAACTGCTCATCTTCTGTTTGGGTGACAGAAAAAGCATCAAATTAATAACCGAATGGAGAGGCATCAATGAGGCAAATGTAGTTCAAATCAGCAGGTCATGAGCAAATCAAAACAATTACCAAAAGCATGAAGAAAAGACATTTTTTTTTCGGTTGCTTACATGTCAATTAGAAGTAGCAAGCAAGAAGAACTGGAAATTCTCATTAAAAAGAAGAAATTTTACACAACTTAAACAAGTGAAATCCAGTGGAATGATTCATATCATCGGAATACTAAAACCACCTGTTAAAATCTGCTTGGGAGGGACAAAATAGATAGAAGAAGAAAATACTGTGAAGGAGTTGTTGACACCCCATGATCAAAAGATACTGAACACAAGAGGCATGTCTCTGTTTTCTGAAATCTGTGACTAAGAGGCACAAAAATTTCTGTCTTCTGGGCTTTTTTTGTAATGAATGCAAAGGCAGGGGGATCATTGTGCGGAATTTCAATTTGGGAGACTTGTATGAAAGAAACACTGGAACAAGTTGCCCAGAAAGGTTGTGGAGTCTCCACCTCCATAGATATTTAAAACCCAAGTGGGTATGGTCCTGGGAAACCTGCTTTTGGTGATGCTACTTTGAGCAAGGTGATTGGACAAGGTGATCTCCAGAGGTGTCTTCTGACCTCAACTACCATATGATTCTGTGAAAATGAATGAAATCCAGCAGTTCAAAGTTGCTAGTCATAATATCTCAACAACTAAGTATGGCAGAAGAGGTGGATATGACACAAGGATATGGATACACAATCTTTTTACAGGGTAACTGTGAGACACCAATGTGATAGAAATTCAAAACTGGGAAATGATACATTAAAGTGTACCAATGGCTGCATTTTTGATAGATATGGGAAGTATTAATACCATTTTACACGTATACCTCAGTTTCAGCTCTAAGAAGGATGAATTAAGCATAGTACAGAGAAAACTCTTAAAACCTGATTATCTTTCCTAAAACTGTCTAAGTTTTCTATTAAAAACATCAAGAGAATAAGCCTCACCATGAAAAAAAAAAAAAAAAGGAAAACATGTATAAATTCAGGTTGGAAGTATGAAACAGACTTGTAACTAGTAGAAAGAAGTAGTCCCAAACAACTTCCAGGAGAGTGACAGCTGTTTTAAAATGATGCTTTTATGAGTTGTTGAATTATGGGTATTTGTTGGCAATAGCATGGGGCTGGACCCCAATACCTCCTTTAGGAGTTAAATATATATATAATTTCTAAATTACTGTGACACAAAATACATTACAACCAGGATATGAGAATGATAGGTAAAAACTGCATTAGGAACTTCTTATTTTGACTTAAGCTTGTTTATTATTGCTTATTGTGGGTAAGCTTCTTGACATACATGCAGAAAAGCAAGGAAAAGACCAATCAGTAATAACTACACTTAGGTTTTGAAAGAACTACTTTCACAAAGTTGAGGATGAGCACAGCTGATTTGGAAGACAACATGTAAGCAGAAAGAAAAAATAATTAAAACTAAGA
>KL272818.1:0-14519 GCA_000699545.1 Podiceps cristatus
CCACCCCACTGGGGAGGGGGGAAGTGAGTGAGGGGCTTTGAGGCATTCAATTACCAGCTGGGGTTAAACCATGACAATAGTACAAAGAAACAAACAACAACAACAGCAACAACAAAACAAAACCAAAACAAACCAAACAAAAAACAAACCCACAACAACCAGCAAACTCTTAAAGGAGCTGCAGAGTTTTTCGGGAATTTTGAATTGGAAAATGAGTATGTTGAAAAAAACTGTCTTAAGTGTTGCTGGACAACATCTTGCACCCACAGTCAGGTGATATTTGGTATAATATGAGCTAGAGTTCACAAATTGAGACTCTGAGACTAGAGAACACTCCCCAGGTGAAACATTAATCATTGCTGTGGTAACCACTTAGAATAAAATTTTTGATATAGAAAAAGCCTGTGTATAATTAGAGAACTCCCTTGTCAGAAAAAATGTTGAAGATATAGTTGCATTCTTTAGAAAATTTTTAGTCAGACTGTATTATCCTGCCCATAGACTACCATGTAATAGGTGAAATATAATGCAGACAAGTCAGAGGAGAGAAATCATAGAATACCTCAAGTTGGAAGGGACCCATAATGATCACTAAATCCAACTCCCTGCTCCTTGCAGGACCACTTAAAACTACACCGTATGACTAGGAGCCTTGTCCAGACACTCCCTGAAGAGGTGTTTTAAATAAGAACAATTGAACAGAAATGAACAGAATAAGCAACTCACATTTAATAATTTCATAGCTTACTATAAGCAGAGATAACATAGGCAATGTTACATGTCTACTGTTACAATAAAGAGGATATTTGTTGGTATTTTTGATGCCTCCAAATCTAGTCATATTCTAATCAACATTACAGGTAGGATTCATCTGATTAAATGCAGACAGTTACCTTGTTCATATAGACATCTGAGTCAAGATCTAGAAAAGACAGGTGCATCTCATTATGAAATGTTAGTTTTTCACAGCTGATTGGGTGTCGATAGTGTGTCCATATCTAAAATTAGATCTGATGAATCCTCTCCATTAAACCTATTTTGTCTACTTACACTGAAACATTTTGGAGTAGTAGGATTTGCATGAATGTTCTTCCTCAGGTTTAAAATGAAAGGGAAGTAAATTTTCACCTTGATCTAAATGTCTTCAGCCTCTGGCATATTCTGATATTCTGGCATATTCTGATATTCCTTCTTAACAATAGATTATTCTGTCATCTTCATAAAAATCAGCAACAGCTTTGGGCTTTTTTATGACCAAAAAAACTCAGAGTTTTTGTTTCATTTTGGAATGAGTGAAACAACTGACTCTTGGGAATGTTGTTATTTTAGGAAATTTTGAAAAAGTATTTATGGTTTGAGGTTTTTATTAAAAAAGTACAGTTATATTTTTGGATTTATGTATCTATGGATTTATTTTACTGAGAGGGAGGGTGAGAGGGAGAGAGAGAATAAGCCAATCTATGAAAAAGAGATAACATCTGACATAATTACTAACATGATCATTTGATTGATCTACAGTTCCCTCAGCCAAGTGGTCAATCTGTCTGACTCAGAGTCCCATGTTTCCATTCCCTGTGCACTCTTTCTTAATAGTTTAGTGCAATCCAGAGATTTTACTGTTTCTGTCCCTTCAGTATCTGTCACATAGCTGTATATGGTACTGATTCTTGTTCCATTCAGAAAACAAAAGGAACCTGATCTTAATTTTTTATTCTGGGTATTTTTTCATAAAAATACTATTAACTCCACAATGACTTCTGGGTAATTTTCATAAAAATACTATTAACTCCACAATGAAAAATGAGAGGCATTGAATCAATGTGTAACATTAAGTCTTCTTAATTACTTATCTAGTTGAACTTGTTTGTTCATTTTGATAAAAACAGAACTACACATAGCAACAATTAAATGCTTGTCTCAAGTAAAAAAGAATTCTTTATGCCAATCCTATATGATAAACAGAATACTGAGAGTATAATCCCATTTTACATTTTCAGTGTTTTCAACATAAGATTTCCAATGGCTAAGAGATAAAATTTAAGATGAAGTTTAGACTTTTTGGTCATAACAGAAAAAGTGTTGGATATATTTCCTATATCGCTAATAAATTCTAAATAAATAAAATGTTGGATATGAGCCAGTTCACAAACACATTCATAGTTCATACAAGGGTTTCAGTAGTGGGAGGAACATTGCTTGAGGTAAGGTTCACCTTGGAAAAATACAAAAGGTAGAATTTTTCTTTCAGATTTATATTGTTCTAGTATTTGTTTATTAATCTATAGAGTATAGATATTTATGAAGGATATGAAGTTACAATTAAAACATCCTCCTAGACCTGGAAAAGAGCTTGACTTGAACAAAAAGTCAATAGAACATTCAGGAAAGGAAAAAAATTATTGATGTATAAAGGTGAGCAGATAATACATATTCCAAAAGGATAAAGGTGATATTTTCATTTATGAAACTAACAGAGAAAAGTTCAAGAAGACACTGGCTGTCAAGACAGAATAATAGAAGTCTGCTGAAAATAAACACTAAACAGTAAGTTAAAGAAAAAGACAGATTGAACTTAAGATGTACCTAACATTTGCTGCCACAATGTTGTGTGGGTGATAACATGCAACCAAAAGAAGAATGAAAAGCTTTTTTTTTTTTTTTCCTTTTCTTTCAGAGTTGAATGCCACAGTCAGAACTCTCATTCATCTGGGTACATGAGTTTAAACAATGTGTTCTAAAAGCTGTAGGACGAGAGGAAAGTAACATGGGAAAATTTTTGACAGATGAAACAATGGCATCAATAATTTAAAATAACTTTAAGTAGGAATAAAATTAAGGATGCATAGAAACCAAATAAATTGCACAGAAAACATGTTATTTAATATTATTCTCAGTTTAAGTACTGTAAAGAAAAAAATGACAGAAAATAAAGGGAGAAAGTAAAACTCAGTGAAACAAACACAGTAGCAAGCTCCCTTTGTAGTCCTTTTCATGTGCATGTGTTTTGATGATAATGTAGTTATCAGATAACATAATGAATGTCTGTGGTCTGAAGCCTTAAGAGGACTAGAATCACTTTAATAGAGAGGCATACTTCTAGTTGAACACCCTGAAAAGTCAGAGGTTCCATGGGAAAGGAAGATATCCATCTAGGTCTCTTGATAAGTAAGGAAAAAAATACTGATTTGACTTGGCCTCTTTTTTCTGCAGCTAGGATATGGATAGGTTTTGAATTCTTAGGTAAGAAAATAGTGTCCTGGGGAAATGAAGAAAAAAATGAAAGTAAGATGACTGGGTGATGCTAAACAAAAGAGAGAGCAAGAAAAGAGGGGGTGTGTTACCCAAGGCACCTTCTAAGTGGTTAAATCTTGTATGTTATCGCTCCCTGAAGGACTGGACAATGCAAAGATGTCTTTATTGCAATGAGTGGACTCAGAGTAGTACCTACACCTTGCAAATTGTGTATGCCTCTAATATTTTCCACTCAAAAAAAAGGCATATAAGAAGGAAAAAATCAGTGAATAGCAAAAAATTATTGAAAGGTACTTCTTCCATTGAGAAAGCCAGGACTCATCAACCTTCACAAAGATAGCATAGAAGGATATTAGAAATTACAGAAGAGATGAATATGGGTTATTTATTACAACAGAAAATCTAGGGGTTTGAGATGAAACTGTTAGGACAAAAGCTGAAAAAAAAAAAAAATAGTGATTCTTCACCACTAGATTGTAGACCTGTAGAACTCCTTGATTAATGATAGAAACATAGATTCATATAATAATTTAGGTTGTAAGGGACCTCTAGACACCCTCTAGTCCAATCCCCCCAGTTGAAGCATCTCCTATTAAAATAGATAACCCAGGAATTTGTCTAGTCAGGTTTTTATCTTCTCTGAGAATGAAGATTCCACAACCTCTGTGGGCAAGCTGTCATCTGCTGTTTAACTTCCCTCATGATAAAACCCAACCAACGAACCAACCAACCAACCAACCAACCTTTTCTTTATATCTGATTGGAATTTTCCATGATCTGAATTGCATCCACTACTTTTTGTCCTGTTATTGTGCATCTTACAGAAAAGCCTGGCTCTGTGTGTGCCCTTTGCACTGTCCCATGAAGGCATCCATAAGATCTGCTCTTAGCTTTGTTTTTAAGTTTTTAAGCCCAGTCTTTCAGCATCAAAGCATTCACTGCATATATGTGTGTATAGTCTGAATTAGATGGATTTTCTTTGAGCAAATATGGACATTGTACACTTCACTATCCCTCTGTGGCTATTGGAAAGGAGATTTACAAGATGATAAAACTGTGAGAGCAGGCAATAATGCAAGAAAGTGTGATGAGAAGTCAAAAGCAAATGACCAATTTGGTTACAGAGTGATAATGAAGAATTTTTCATTTTCACATGATCTGTCTTCCCAAATCTGCATTTGATATTAATATATTCAATATATTTATCTTTCTATGACATAGTTAATGAAATTTTATATTGAAATGTATGGTGGGTTGGTTTATATGCTTTGGGGTTTTTCCTGTTGAAAATGCTTCCTTCCTTTTTTGTTTCCCCTCATTTACCACTGACTTTTCAAAGCTATTCAGCTTAGGAGAAAAAGCAAATGAAAACAACAATGTAAATGTATCTTTGCAACTCTAAAATTTTGCAAAATATGTAGAAAAAGCTTTATAAAATTTGGCAGTAATGAAAAGAAAAAAAAAAAAATGAAGACATTCCCATTTTTGTTTTCCACTTTTTTTTAAGCAAGAACAAAAGAATGAAAGAATAAGAATGAAATGTATCAAAAAAAGTAAATTTCAAAAAATTAGGAAAAAATTAAAAATCAGAAGTATTTCTATGACTTATACAGACAATTTATATAAAATCAGTTTTCTTGATAAGTTTGCTATTTGCATCTTTGACAAGCACCAACAGAACACTGTCTTTTGATATAAAAACCTATGTTTTTGAAAATAAATCAGTCAAGCATCTAAGTTTGAGACTTGCTGAGGAATAACAGTATGAAACTGTGTTATTCAGCTAATGTTCAATATTTTCATATATATAAAACCTGGTGTAAAGATAGGGAACGAAAAAGACAGTATTTTGTTCTTCAGATCTCTTCATGACCTGCTCAAAAGAAATTCCTGGTGACAACAATTTCTTATGGATCGTTCAGGATTTCAGCTTGTCTTTTAAGTTGATGTTACATTGAAAGTCCGCTGAAGCTACAGAACAAAAAAAAAAAAAAAATGACATAAGAAGGCAACAACATGATATTTAATAACTGTCCTAGGCTTTAACTTTCTCAAAATCGAGCTTGGATTAAAAGATTACCTTAATTTTATTGCTTTCAAAGTCCAGAAGACGGTCAAATTTTGAGTAAAATTAATAGTAATGACAGCAGCAACAACAATACTACTACTACCCCTAGTAATAGGAATGAAATTCAGAACTGATGCAACTTCTCAACACATCATAGACCCTCTCCCGATGAAAGCATTTTCTTTTACACTAAACTAATGTTGGTTTGTTCATGAATTCCAGACTGTTTTTCATTTGACTGAATCTAATATTTGTCTGTGTCTGATACAATAGTGCAAGTAAACAGCAAGCCTACTTCGTTCAGAAGGAATTATTCACAGTGCCTTCTTGTTTTAGCCTCGGTAAGGATCTCAGCAGGTTTTGTTTTATGTGTCTGTATATATATATACACGTATAAAAATGAACCAGCAGATGTTGCACAGAAAGGTGGGGGAATTTCGTTGGCTTTTGGGGGGTTGTGGTCAATTGACCTTGGCCAGCCACCAAGTGCCCACCAAGCTGCTCTATCACTCCACCTCCTAAACTGGACAGGGGGAGAAAAATACAATGAAAGCTTGTGGGTTGAGGTAAGGAACAGAGACATCACTTAGCAGTGATCAGATTCAACTTGGGGAAATTAATTTAAATTATTGCCAATTAATCAGAGAAAGATAATTAGAAATAAGAACAAATCTAAAACATCTTCCCCCCATCCCTCCCTTCTTCCCAGGCTCAACTTCACTCCCAAGTCTTCTTCCTCCTCCACCTGACTGGTGGACAGAGATGGGGAAAGGGAGTTGTGGCCAGTTGACAACACACTGTTACTGCTGCTCCTTCCTCTTCACACTCTTCCCCAGCTCTAATGTGGGGTCCTTCCCACAGGATACAGTCCTTCACAAACTGCTTCAACATTAGCCCTTCCCACAGGCTGCACTTGTCCATGAGCTGCGCCCACATAGGTCCTTTCCACGGGATGCAGTCCTTAAGGCACAGTTTGCACCCCATGGATGCCCCCACCCCCCTGCCCCCCGGGATCACAGTCCCTGCCAGAAAACCTGCTCCAGCATGAGCTTCTCTCCATGGAGCCACAGATCCTGACAGGATTCTGCTCCAGCATGCGCTTTCTACGGGGTCACAGCCTCCTTCAGGCACATCCACCTACACCAGTGTGGGATCCTCCACGGGCTGCTGGACCTCCATGGGCTGCAGGCAGACAACCTGCTCCCCCATGTCCTTCACCACGGGCTGCAGGGAAATCTCTGCCCCAGCACCTGGACCACCTCCTCCTCCTCCTTCTTCACTGTCTTTGCTGTCTACATAGTTGTTTATCCCATGTATGACTCTTTTCTCCAGCTGCTGTTGGGCAGCAGTTTTTACCCTTTCTTACATATGTTACCACAGAGGTGCTACCATTGTCTCAGATTGTCTCAGCTTTGGCCAGCAGCAGGTCTGTCTTGGAGGCAGCTGGAACCGGCTCTGTCTGATGTGGGAGGAGCTTCTGGTGTCTTCTCACAGAAGCCTCCCCCTGCAGCCCCTCTGCTAACGAAAACCTTGCCACAGAAACCCTAATTTCTCGATGTGTGTTCATCATAATAAAATCACTAAAACAGGCTGGTTTAAGTGAAGAGTATAAAAAAGCATCTGTCTATAGCTCCTGGAATGCAACTGAGCTGTGAATTATGGGTGTTACAGCTGATGTCTGACCATGTTTGCTTCCACCAAAGCTGTCACCAATTTTTAATACAGTCATACAGAAATCTGCCAATATAGTCTGAATGTCAAGTTATGTACACACGGAGAAGCAATGATATATGAGTAGAAGACACTCCTCATGTAAGTCAACAATCAGGAGAAGTAAATCTGTAACAATATGTCAAGATGCAGTCCTTAGTCCTGCTAAAAGGCTTTGTTGTATTGTATTTGCAATACAGAAATGAGTATATAGATCGTATTGCTGGTAAATCTCCACAGTTGAGCATACTGCAAGACAGCATGAGTTACATACAGTTATGGTGGTTTATCCAGGTCTATTTGTAGCTGAAAAGGTATGTGATTGTGAAGCCATAATGTCATGCCATGCCTGGCTAATGATATGGTTTTGGGGGACTATATTTAACTAAACACAGTGTAAAGCAGTCCTGAAGTAGTGTCCAGGTTTGTGGAGCCGACATATAGTTTAATTGGAACCAGACTTCATTAAGGAAGGAATAAAAATACATGGGATTAAATATGATGAAATAAAAATTAACTCATCAGTTCTCTGTATTTCCCTTCAAAAGTTAGTACATTTTTTTTCACTACAACTACTACAAAAAAAAAATACAGAATGACCAAAATAACTTATTTCACAATCATTATTGTTTTAAAGGAAAAAAAAAAACCACAAAACTTTAAATATAACAAAAAATTACCAAACCAAACCATAACAACAACACTTTACCTAAAGTCAGACATATGAAATACAATATTATTATGAATTATGATGCAGGAGTAAAGCGCTGGTGTTTTACTGCAGCAATGACGTCAGTGAACCTCTATAATGGCAGTGTCATAATCACACTGTCCACAAGACTAGTAACTAGTCTGTCCTAAAGAAATTTAAAGAATCTTAGTCCTAAAAATAAAAACTGATTAAATACCCACAAAGCTTATTTTAATAAACTAGAGATGAGAAAAATGTCTTCTATTTGAAATAAAGTGTTATTATCTCTCAACTTTACCATGAAAAAGTGCTCAGATCTGTTCCCTTTCTTACACTATTTTTATATTTCATGAGGTTTTAGGCTTGATTTGATTCCTGAGTTATCCTTCCACCTAATTTTGTGCAGAGTTCATAAGTAATATCAGGTAAGATTGTTGAGGTATATTTATGTCCAGATCGGATCTTGGAAACAGAAGTAGCTCTACAGATCTTCTATGATAGAGGAAATAGGTTTTGTGTAGCTTCAGAAGATAATGCATCATTGCTCTTATTTTTGTTACTTTAGAACATATTTACCTGAAAAAAATATGCGAGTGGTCATATGTAGAACAGACATATTTATCATGTATGGGATTATACGGAAAAGGTAAATTAAGCATGACTATTTGTTATTTTTCATAGAGAAAGAAGAACATGAAATCAAATAGAATGATCAGACAATTTTAAAGCGAGAGTGAACACAAAAACTTCTCATGATGCATCATTAAATTGTATAATTCACTGTCACAGGAGGTTTTTGGTTACTGAGAAGTATAAAATGTTTAAGGAAGTGATTAGGAAATTCATATAAGAAACACAAATTGAATGCAGTTAAGTACAGTGGTCTAGATGAAACTTGTGGGTTGGAAAACCATGTGACTGATGGAGGCTGGAAGTAATGGGATGTTCCCTATGCTATTTCTAACACTCTTCTCAGCATCTACTTCAGCTATTAGCAGAGATAGGTTCAAATCATTTGGTTTTGTACAACCATTTATATTAAAGTATTAAATTTATGCAAGTTCTCTGGGTGAAAATATCAAAATCTGTTTTTCCATAAAATAATTTCAATGTGAAATATCTAAATTGAATATTGATCAAAGCGGTCTTTTCAAATTAAATTGTGTTTTAAACTTATTTCCAACTAACATATTTCTTTCATGACTGACTGTTCATGATGGCAGTCTTTGGTGAAAACTTGCGGAAGAAATGTCATTGATAATCCTTATTGTCACAATATTATGAGATTGAAGGCCAAATCCAGACAAAATTTCTTATTGGAAAGAAATGCTGTTGTTAAACTACAACAATGTAATGCCTAAATAAAATTTTGCTTAATAACAGTGATCATAGAGGCAAGAGAGAAGAGAAGAGAAGAGAAGAGAAGAGAAGAGAAGAGAAGAGAAGAGAAGAGAAGAGAAGAGAAGAGAAGAGAAGAGAAGAGAAGAGAAGAGAAGAGAACAAAAGAGAAGAGAAGAGAAGAGAAGAGAAGAGAAGAGAAGAGAACAAATAGGGGAAAAGAGAGCAAATGAAGAAAAAGAAGAAATTATTAACTCTGAGAATATTAGGCACATGCATTTCTTTCCTTGGGTGCTTCACAAGCTCACTGGGCTGGAATATGTTTTCAGCTACTCTTAGCTAAATCAGGGAAAAATCTGCTGAAGTCAACAGCTACATACATAAGAAATTGGTGTAAGGTCTACTGTGTCTGCAGACACAATTCTGTATATTCAGTATCTAGCTGTTTTGTAAGCAGAGGAATCCTACTATGTTTCTGTTCCAATAAAACAACCTGGAGGTGCTTCAAAAGAAACGAAAAAACCTCCTCTCTAGTCCTTTAAAGCTGTCTTTTGAACCTTCCCAGACAGTTGGCAGTAACATGGTACATGCATGCTATTGTCCTGTTTTTCTATGAAAGAGCTAAGCATGGGTGACAAAAGAAGAATGAGGTAAATGCACAGAATGGGATTAAAGAGGTTTCAAACACAGAATAAAACAACAAGAAGTAACAACATAACTTGAAAGTAGGATAGGAGGAAGCAAAGAAATATATCACACTGATGATCTTAAATATAGTAGTTTTGGGTCTTTAATTTTTTTATAGATGGCAATAACATTTTACTGCTGGACATTCTATGTCAGATTCTTATTTCCCTGGATAATATTTTTTAATTATTTATATTTTACATTCTAGAATTTCCTAAAAAAGAGCTTTCCTATTAAGCAAATTGTCATATATATATGTGTGTGTGTGTGTGTGTGTGTGTGTGAACTAAACCACGGTGTTCTCCATGTTAGTACACTCAATTTATGTTAAAGTAGAATGACTAGGTGTCAAGGCTGGTTTAGCTGTTTTCTTGACCACAGATGGATAAGAATATTGTTGCATAGAAACATGCTGTCCCATAAAAGAGCTTTCAAGTCATTTTATGGCTGATTAAGTATTATGATGAAGAGTATGCCAAGGCTCTGGTGTTTCTCTATGTGAAGATTCTGTGTGCCTGACCTGTTTCTCACCTCCACAGCACAGTATACAACGCCACAGAGGCCCTGGTAACATCTCAGGTAAACAAATCGATCGCCTTCCAAGTTCTTAGCTCAGACAAGGTGGGGATGTTTGTGCAAGGAGTGAATAGTCACACACTGTGCATTCTGTTTTTCCTTTTCCTGGCATGTGAAACTTGTTCCACATCACAGGGAGACACCTCTTTTCACATCCTCTACTAGGAAAACCAGCATTTCTTACCACAGAGATGATTGGATACCACAATGTGATTCAGTCACTTAAGCTTAGGCATCTAATGAAACCATAGATGCTACGGGGTATCTTCTAGCTGCCACTTTGGAAAGTCTCAGATTTCCACCAATCCTGTGTCATCACAGTCAGTCATACAGAAATTTTGGATAAAGTAGGATGGCATCAGTGGTTCATGTCTGAAAACTAGCCCATACCCTTAGAACTCTTTTATTCTAGTCAACTGTGAGACAATACAGCTTGTTACACTCGAATGACTTTTTCTAACATTAGAACATCTGTTGCAATTGAGAGAAGATGCTGAGTTCTGGCCTTATCTGTTTACAAAATGACCTGTCTTGAACAGCTGTATATCACTTTTCTTTTCTCATTTCCCTCACAGTTGCAGTGATTTGCCACCTATAGGGTACAGTCTGTTTTGTCTGAATTTCATTTGTGTTAATTGACTTTTTTTTTCAGATTAATGATTTTTACATTTGAAGGCAGGGTACGGTAAGGGATATATTCATTATGGTACCTCAGGTGTTCTCTGAAGAATAAATATGAAGACCAAATTAATTCTTCCTGCAAAAATACATGACTAGTTTGCACATTTTGGAGGAAACTTATGATAATTCCATAAATAGGTGCTTATGATTAAGAAGACAGACAGTTATAGTTAAAAAGGCGTTTGACAGAATTTTCATACTGTAACCATGCACTTTGTATGCTGTAATCATGTACTTATGAATGGTCATTAATCAACTAATTTGTCTTCACAAAGTCTATTGTGTTCAGATTTACCATGTAATGACGGCTATTTTGAGTAGAACTGATTTGCCTGTGATATTAATCTTTAAAAGACACTACCTGAACACCTTAAATGAATCATGTAAATCCACAGTTAGAACGTAAAGAAGGCTTTATACTTGAGCGGATTCAAGCATCCATAGCTTCTTCTGGAGCTCATTTATGCTCCAATGGCCTTTTCTGCAGGGTGAAAAAAAATAGTTCCCCAGGAACTCCTGGTGCTGGTTTTTGGCTGTGTAGGAGATTGAGAAGCTGAAAGAGTTATTGTCTCAAACACTTGCAAAGGAAGACCTTTCCTGTTGGAATGTCATGACAGTAAGGTGCATCTGGTAGGGCAGATCTTTCGAAGGCAGGATAGCGCTTTTCTGGGCCTTATCTTGAATAATTGTTTAAAAATGAACAAGCCAGAGACAGCATCACCCCTGCAACAATGGACTAACTTCTGTAGGAGACCAACTGAAGGAAGGCACCATCTAATGCTAAAATCAGCCTGTCTTCCCTGCCACAATGGACTAACTACGGGAACATGCCCAGGCAGACAGATGAGCCTAAGCCTGGAAAGATAAGGGCAACTTGGCAGGATTCAGAGATGGAGGTCCCAGAAACATGCTAAGTGTGCCTTAAGCACCTGCAGACCAAAAGATAAGGGGACTGCTCAAGCGTGAACTCAGCAAAACCCACAGTGACTGGATGGAAAGTAAAAAGCAGCAGGGAGAGATAGAGACCACCAATTCAAAACTTGCCCTATGTGAGCATGCATGCTAATCCACATACAAAGCAAGACTTAGGCAGATAAGGGGGATGGACTAGGAGAAACGATTGACATAAAAGAGGAAGGCAAGTGATACTCAGGGGACCCTTTGGATGAGCACTCGTACCAGAGACCCCTGTTTGCTGGACCAATGTTGGAACCCAGGATGGTGATTCGGACTTTTCCTTTACCTCTCTCTTTCCTTTACCCCTATTTTTCTATCTTACTCCCTCTCTTTTCCCTTTATATAATCTTAAAAAGCTTCTGCCATAAATAAAACTTTTCTATCAATCGTTTGGTGTGAAACCACCTTAAATTAGCCCAAGGGTATCTCAAATATTGGTTATTTCAGAGCGAGTCATCCTGGACTGCCCTCAGGACCTGAATTAATCCTTAGACATAAATCGTTGACTAAGTCCGAGACTCGGATTGGATCCAGCCATACCTAGACTCCTGTCTGAGAAGGAGTTTAGAAAGCAAGGGGGTCCTTTCTGAATCTCATGATTCAACAGGGGGTCTCCCTGTTCACCAAAGTGCATCATTCACTCCCCAGTCGGTCCTTGACAGGCTGGCATAGAGTTGGTTTTCTTCACAGCAGATAATACAGAGATATTTTTGTTATTGCTGAGCAGTGCTTACACAGAGTCAAGGCCTTTTCTGCTTCTCACACCACCTTACCAACAAGTAGGCTGGGAATGCACAAGAAGTTGAGAGGGGACACAGCTGTGACAGCTGACCTCAACTGACCAAAAGGAATACTCCATGCCATATGATGTCATGCTCACCATATAAAATTGAAGGAAGAAGAAGGAAGGAGGGACATTTGAGGCATTATGTCTTCCCAAGTAACCGCTATGTGTGACAGAGACCTGTTTACCTGGAGATGGTTGAACACCTGCCTGCTGATGGGAAGTAGTGAATTAATTCCTTCTTTTGCTTTGCTTGCACTCATGGCTTTTGCTTTACCTATTAAACTGCCTTTATCTCAACTCACGAGTTTTCTTACTTTTATCCTTGCAATTCTCTTCTCTATCCCACCTGGGAGGAGTGAGCGAGTGGCTACATGGGGATGGCCTGCCAGCTGGGGTTAAACTATAACACTTCCTTAGGCGTGAAAGAGCTCTCCTGTTATTTATTCCAGATTCATTACTACACTGTCACTCAAATTTCAAAGCTTTACATGCTTTAGTTGGCTTTAGTATGAAAGGGGTTTAAAAACTTTATATTGTCCTTAATATACTTCTGAATAATTTTCTAATCCCTTTTAACAATTCTAATGCAAATTCAGTACCTTAAAACACAAAAAAAGAGTTGGTGTCAAATTGAAAGAAATCATTGCCTCAAGGGTGGTGAAACTAAACTTTTAATTATTGACAGAATTGCATATTTTAAATGACCTAGAAATCTGTATAACAAAAGTTCCACACTTCAGGGCAAACTATTACATAAACAGCATTCATAATAAGATATGTATTAGTATTTATGTGTTTAAGGCCATCATACTGATTTTTAGGTTATTTAATGAAAGGACATAATTAGTCTCATAGTACGCCTATGCAGACTTAGAGAACATATGCAATATGCTTGTATGAACAGAAGGAAATGAAAGGTAAATAAAGCATTGATTTTTTTTTTTTTTTCTAAAAGAGGCTTTGTAATTTTCTCTGCTCTACCTTGACAGAAAATCTTTTTTTTTTTTTTTTTTTCCTTTTAACACAAATTTTCCCTCCACATACAATGGTTGCTCCTATACTATACCATCAGTTTTACCTTTTATTCTAATTCAAGGCCCAAAGATTGTTCAGTGAAGTCAATGAAAAGACCCGCTGCGATTTCAGCAAGTACTACACAAGGCCATTTAAACATGAAATACAAGTCATTAAAGGGAAAAAAAATAAACTCTTTGGTTTGCATGCTTTGACCTTGCTGGCTTATGACCTAAACATTTTTACTTTAAAAATGAAGAAAATTAACAAAAAGTGAAGGAAAATGTTTTTCTAAATTTCAGACACCATTTTTTTTTTTTTTTTAATTGGAAACTTAACAATTCTTTGTGATAGTCTTAAAACCACCACCTTTTCCTCCAGATTTTATTTTACAACATGCCCATTTATTAATGGCAATGATATGTAAAGTAGTCATTTTTTTAATCTCCTTTTCTTTTAAAGTCAAGGAAAGGGAATTTAAAACCTAGGAAGTCTCTCCCATGTATCCTCTCAGAGAGCTTTGCTTTCCTTATGTCCTTTGGAAACTTCTGAGGGCTCTACTTACAGTTTCATGTTGGTAGAGGAATTACAAATCACTAAGTCCTCGCAAGAATATGTGTATCAAGATCACCAGGAGGAATGAATGAACAGGAAAGCTGTCAAAAATTAGAATATATTTACTTCTCCTTAACTCTACAGAATAAAACTCATACCATGTATTGAAAAAAATGTTTACATACATTATCAAGCACTCTTTC
>KL272818.1:14550-29349 GCA_000699545.1 Podiceps cristatus
AACTTTCAATTACCATTCAAAAAACAAACCTTACTCCAAGAATAAAATTTTCATTAATGATGAACACTGGAAGCTTTCTCTAAGATTCCCAAAACTGGATTAGATGTCTTTAGTTTTTTCTTCTCTAATGTCCCTTTTTTCTGATGTCAGACAAAAAAGAATGCTTTATGCAGTGGTCGTCAGTGTATGAATTGTGACCTTTTGAGGGTCTATGCCACCATTTATGGATCTGTAATTGTCTATAACTAAAAAATTATTTTTTCAAATGGTTTAAATCTTTCCTTCCTTTGGCACTTTGTAGGACTCGATAATCAAAACAGCTTAAAGAATACTATTCTAGAAAAAAGTACAGAGGAAATAATCTGTAATGCTGTGAACACCTTTGTAGATACTGTTATACCTTTGGATAGCTTTGTTCCCTGTTTTCTTAGATATTCAGTCTCAGCTATTTGGTTCTCAGCATGTAGATGACTGCCTACTATATAATCTTCATATGTCAGAAACACACTTCCATCATATCTTATGCAGGTTTAGGCAATATTTGCTTTTGAGCTCTTCAAGTCTTCTACAATACAATCTGCTAACTGGTAAGATTTCTTCCCCATCATTATTTCCTTCTTTTTGTAAAACTATGATGCTTATCTGTAATTAGTTGATGTTACGGAATAAATATCTTTGCCTGCTTCAGTCACAGACATCTGCAGTGAGAAGATCAGATCACTTACTACTTCTATAACAAGAAACAATATCTTAGAAAATACATTAAACTACTTCAGTAAACTTCAGATTCACTCACATTTTCATGGCTAATCAAACATGTAGTTTAGGTGTATGTACCACTACAAGGAAAGTATGCCTCAGATACATCATATTACAGTAGAATTTTCTAAGCCTGTCTTTCAGTTTTCTTCTTACCAGAAAGGAATAAACCAGACCTTAATGCCATGAAACCAAAAGCACTTTTGCCCTCACAGTACTGGATCCTGATTAAAGTCTAACATTCTCCACTAGCAATTTCTCTGGACTGGCCTTTCTAATTATTCTTAATGGTCAGTATTTTTAACTGATATCTGTGTTATTAGCCCTGCTGTTAATTGCCAAAACCGATGCAGGCTCCTGCTTTCTGGTCTATTGGTTGTCCTTGTTCTGGGCTCTTTTAATAACATTTATCACTATTTCAAGTGATCTTCACAACATTGTCCCATGCTACCAAAAAATGATATGAAATGAAATGAAATGAAATGAAATGAAATGAAATGAAATGAAATGAATAAATCTTTGCTACTAATCCTTGGGAAATCAGGTCACAAAATGACCCTGAAAACTTGCTATGTAATTTCCAAAACTACTGTTATTGTCAAAGGTGACTCAAAAGTGGTTGCCACTCAACTATAGTTTACTTGGAAACATATAGGTATGATTTATGCAATCAGTTTCAGACTGGCTTTCATCCAGAGACATCTTTGCTACATGTTTGGAATGACTTCATGACACCTACTAAAAGGAGTGACATCACAATGTTCTTCTGCTGGACTTTGTGCTTCTTTCAGTGGCACTTGATACTTCCAGGATCAAGTCTCATTTCTTTACATATGCCATCAAAATATTTTATCATTTACTATCTTACATTACTTTTAAACTTACCTCTAGCTATATTTGTTCAAGTACAGCTCATTATTATTACATGTTGTTTAATTTTCTGCTGACATGATGACACCTGTGTTTCTAAATTATCAGGAGGTAGACTACCATTAATTTGAACAGCACTTCTGAAGGACTATATTTACTCATCATAAGTAACACAACTAAAATTCAGATCTGAATATTACAAACATCCATGCTGTAACATATGATTTGAAATTCCAGTAGTATCAACATGTGTAGAAGGCAGAGTTACTTTTTCAAATTCTGTAAAAGTGTAAAAATAATTTAACACTATATCCTGCCTAGGTACACAGTATCTCAATACAGACATTCAACATTTACTACTGGTATTACAAAACCAGGAAGATCAACCCTGCTAGTCTTTCTGCTGTACCCGTGAAATATTTTCAACTCATTCCAACTTTAGTCAGTAGTTAATTATACTACGAAGCATGATTGACTATATTGTTTTTATATTGAGAGAGCTCCATTAACTTTCAGCAAGACACATGATCAATTTTAAGAGCCTGCTGTTTACACACAGAGTCCTTCCTGCTGTGCCCCAATTTATTTGTAGGACATTTTTGTTACTGTACTCACCAGGATGTGTTTTATGGCCTCATTCCTCTTTCTTTTTATATATAGTTAATGTAGAAGAAAACATGCAATCCATATGACTATGTCCTTATGGGATACATTTATATATTTTAACAAAAGATTTTTTTTTTCTTCTTGTACAGCATTAAGTATCATTCCACTGTAACAACCTTGGGACAAATCTTTATCAATTTCTGCATTTATTTTTTTTTTTTTGGAGATTCTATATCTGAATTTCCTAAATTTTAGTTGAAAGTTAGAAAAACTGTCCGAGTTTCCATGAATTATTTGTCTGTGAAAGAAAAACCCTAAGAAAAGGAGACATGAAAAGTATCAATGATGAGGTTTATTGTCTGTAGAGGCCAATCAGCTACTGGAAAACCTAAGATTACATCTAAATTTTAAGACATGAGTACTTCTCAGGTCCCAGATACACGACATTTGTTATTTTCTTTTTATAGTCAAGGGGAAACTACTGGCTGTCCTTGCCCCAGTAGTCTGGTAGGAAGGAAACTGAAGTGCAGAAGCACAAGAGACAGAAAATTAAGTGAACGATAATGTATTCTACTAGATCCTTGAGCAACCTGATCTAGGCAATGGTGTCCCTGTGATAATGTATTCTACTAGATCCCTGAGCAACCTGATATAGGCAATGGTGTCCCTGCTCACTGCAGGGGGCTGGACTAGATGACTGCTAGTGGTCCCTTCCAACCCAAAACATTCTATGATTCTACGATTCTATGATCCCACAGTCTACATAATCATGACAGCAGAACTGGGGACACCACCGGTCAAGCATTCTTACCTTGCAACTAGAAGTAGATCAACTAAGTCTTTGTATTCCAGATCTTCCAAATACCTGTTTCAGTCTTTCCCTTAATACTGTCTTGTTCTTTGGAACTTTCATTGCCTGGTCTGTTTATGTATTTAGAGGACTATTTCCTATGCCATTTTTCTTTATCCTTTTTTGGGAGGAAGAGGTATTTGTCTTACTTTTTGCCTTACTTTCTGTGTCTGTTCAGAGCCATAAACATCACATAGGTAGGAGTAACTCCATGAAAGAATATTGCCTTTTTGGAACCACACTTCATTGTTATACATAAATAATGGTATTGTACCCACAAAACTTCAACTGTTTTAATCTTTGGTAATATATTTTAAGTGTTCCAGAATATCTGCTCATATTTTTATTTCATGATGTTCTTCAGAACTCACAAATTCTTCCATTGTCATTGTTAGTATAGTTTATTTGTCTGGGTCTAGACTTGGTGTTGATCAGGCTTTCAACTGGGAACAATTTAATTGTATGTATTTACACATATACATAAATATTTATGTATATATATCTAGAAATATGTATCTTTCAGTCAGCTTTCTGTTCAGCAATTTCAGTTGTCTTTACAAAAGGAAATATCTTTTCTTAAATCTCTTGTTAATATCTTTTTCATTTCTAGAGAGCTCCAGCTACAGTGACTATTTTGGCAACATCATGCTTTTCAGCTTTTCCTTTTTCTCTCTCCTTCTGCTTGTAAATGAATTTCCTGTTATATTCCTCCCTTCTCAGGCAGTAATTTCTGAGGTATCTGATTCATCGATTAGTTTTATGATGGGTCTTCAGCATAATAGCAAGGTGTTAAAACATTAACAGGCATTAAATAGAAGAACTTAGAATATGCATATAGCAAGAAAGCAGCAGTTCCAAAAGGCAATTCAGGATATGAGCCTCATTAGCCTCTGAATTGCTCTCTGGGGCGTTATCTCTCTCCTTTTGGTGGCTAAATGGGAATCCTAGGGAGATCAGTAAGTATATAGGTGTCTATAGTTTAGTAGTGTGAATATTTTCTTATGTTTCCACTAAAATAATCAAAGAGCTGGAGAAGCTGCCCTATGAGGAAAGACTGAAGGAGTTAGGTCTTTTCTCCCTGGAGAAGATAAGGCTCAGGGGGGACCTCATCACAGTATTCCAGTACTTAAAAGATGGCTAGAAAGAGAACAGAGGCCCTTTCCTCGCAAGGAATTACAGAGAATACAAGAGGCAACTGGTACAAGTTGCACCAGGAGAGGTTTTATCTTTAAATAAGAAAGATTTTTTTTTACAGTTGGAACAATTATTCACTGGAATAACCTCCCCAGGGATGTGATAAAGTCTCAGCACTGTAGGTTTTCAAGACATGATTGGACAAGGCGGTAGATAATCTCAATTTATATCCCTTTCCCACCAAAGGTGGACAAGATGATCTTTTATCAACAACCTGGGATGTTCTATGATTCTATGACTCTGAGTTTAGTTTACACATTAGATTGAACAAGCAAATTCAGCTACTGTTCCAAAAAATATTGTAGTCTACCAAACAACTTGAAGGTTCAGCTACCCATACAAAATTCAGGCATTTTCCTTCTTTCCCACTTTTCATGGTTGCTTAGATTTTTCTCTGTACAAGGACTTATGTCTGATAACAGAATCAGACAAGATCCATTGTCCCCTCCCATATCCCCTGGATTTTTGCTGTGTAATGCTATCGAAGAAGAACAAAAAAGAAGGCTCAGAAAGAACATGAATGAGTAAGCAGACACAAGCAGGATGCAGGAACAACCACAAAACCATGGATGAAATGTAAAAGTAAATTTATTTTTGTTACCTCATGAATCTACGGATCTCTGAAGCAGCACCCGAACAGAGGCACACAAGTGGGAACGCAGGCACTGCAGAGCTTGGTCCTTGCTAGAGAGCTACTTAACCTGCTGCTTTTGCCTGTATATCAGGTGTAGTTTACCATTATGATTTGATCTTTCCCACAGTAGGGTAGGAATCTCAAGAATGTTTGATAGGGTACCTCTGAGTCTCACAGGCCTATGTTATCTAAACACAGATGTTCTACTTGTCAAGCACACAAGACTAAGCAACGATTAGTATGATATATGTGTTTTTCGACACACCAGCTCCAAGTCACTTGAGCATTTTTACAATCTTCCTTGCCAATCTTCCATTATTTTTCCCACAATGAGACATCTTCTACCTGAACTTGAAAGAAATCCAGACCCATACTTACATGCTATGACTACATGAAAATTTTGTTTGGAGGTTTTCAGCTTCAAAAAAGTGGGAAAAATAATGATAAAATGGTATAGAAATTCACAGATATTCCTGTGAATATGAAAGATAAAGGCCTCAAAGTATTGTGAAAACAGTCATAGACATGTTTATTCAAACAGTTTATTAACATATTTAATGCTTCAGCTCAGCTTTCAGGATCACATGATAATGCAACTCACATAAGTGGCATTTTACCTACAGTACATTAAATGCTAATTCTTTCTTTTTCAATTTTGTTTTCTCTTACATAAAATGAGTTACTGACACACATAATGTTTTCTAGATTAAAAGTAATATTTTTCAGAGAGGTTTTTGGTATTACAGACTTCCTATGTGGATAAACTTTTATATGTAATGACTTATCTTCAAATGATAGCATTTTAGTAGGGCAGTGGGGAAGGGGAAAATCAGAGTATAGAGGAGAAGGAATAGAGAATGAAAGTATGAAAATTGTTATTGTGGATTAGACTTGCTTTTCTTGAAATAAATATCATTCTACAAAAAGAAAAACCCTCTTATAAAAAATCCTTTATAAGCACAAAACAAAAGCTGTTAACTCTCTGACCTGGGACTGTGTCAGAGACAGAAACAGGAAGGAGTAAATAGTAAAAGAAGATATTATGAAAGTCAGTGTCATAAGCTTGTCGACACTCATGTCGACAAATTTATTATAAGCATCAAGGCAAATGAAGGTTTTAGGTAGAAATTTGAATGAGGATAATGAGATAGTTCCTCCTAAGTTTAAATAAATAACAAAAGAAAAATGCAATAAATTCTTATTTTATAATTTGACTAGTAGATGATGGAGGCTGGCGATGATGAATCAACTCACAGCAGAAAATGAAATCTCAATAATAGACAGTATGTAGCATAAGAATAATTTTGAAGAACTATGAAACTAAAAGCATGTTTTTATTACACATCACAATAGAGACAAGGAGAAATGATGCAGAGAGGAATAATATACTCAAGGAAAAAAGATTAAGAAAAGATACTTCTTAAAAAGTATGAATAGTATCCATCTGTATTAAACAGGACTAGACAAGAAGATGTTTGTTTCACAAGATCAGAAATTGGATGAGGCTCTAACTCTACAGGTAAAGGGTAGAGCTGGATATAAAATCATCTTCTTGTGCCATGAAAGCTTGAAGTTTCAACTATGCTCCTGTTCTGTCCTGGCACAACCACAAACCTGTTGCTGGGCAAAATCATCTTCATGAATAACAAATAGACTGAAACCTGCTATTTTGGAAAAATGAAATTATTCATGATTTTGAAGAAAAGTACTGAAATAAATATTGCTAAGTTTCATTTCAAGCATCGAATATAGAAATGCTATATTCCAAGACACATATTTTGCCCCAAATCAGTATTTTCCAGTTGAAATTCAACTGACACTCAGATAACAAATATATTAAACCAAAGGGGCCAGCAAATTCAACAAAATAAAAGCAGGTTTGGTTTTTACTAAGTTTCAACTTAGTTTTAGGTTGGTTTCATTTGATCTAAAATTAATTGTTTCAAAAAGTATAGGTTTTTACTTTTTTTTTTTTTTTAATATAACTCAGGATTTGAAAAATGCATTATATTCTTATTGTATTCAAACTGAACAATTATGTATTCCAGACTGGGAGATTTATTCCCTCTCCCTTATTGTTGCTTGATTTTTTTCATTCACATTTAGCAGCAACTGGAAAGTCCCTTTCTCATTGAAATATAATAGAAACATATATAAAAAAGTATGATTTAGGTGCTCAAGAAAAACTCAAGGGACACAGCATTACTGAATTGTCTCTTTACTTTTGACAACAGAGAAAATCTCAAGGAATAGCAAGAAAAGAGATTGATGACAAGTAAACTAACTTTGTGCTTTATGGCGATTTGTAATTTTGTTTGATTTCTACTTTGTAACTTTGTTTCCAATTTTGTAATCTATAATTTAGCCATTTTCTTTCTGTATGTATACATATATATATTTATGTGTTTGTTTTCTTTTTAAAAGTAGACACCTTCTCTGCATCAAAATGATGAGCATGAAGTACTCTATCACACACAAAAAAATATAACAAAATTAATTCAAAGAAACCCTAAATTGGCCTGCATCCTTGATTAGATTTGGGAATCTGGGGGACTGGAGTAAATTTCTACTGTGCTACAATGGTCAACACTGGCATTGCTTCATCATATGCTTAGACACATGGAAAAGTTTCCCCAGCAAGCATCAACGTAAAACACCTTTACAAGATGAAAACGGTAGAAAGAGATCATGAAACATGAGCTACAAGATTCATCTGGCTAAATACAAGCATCTGAAATATAGAAATTTGCATATGATGAGGTAGTGATTCTGAGATCCCTTTAAGGTCAATGGAGAGAAAAACGAAGTCTTAAAATGTGATACTTCTCTTCTTCAAATAACTGCCCAGAAAATGTTGGATGATCCTCTTTATTGATTATAAAGGATGGTGACAGATGCTTGTCTCTACACTAAAGGCTGAATGAAGTGAATCCTAGATGGACAAAAAACTTGTAACATCATCTCTTTAAAATTGCTGTGCTAGAAAACATATTTCCATACCTAAAATAATAATCAAAATAAATAAATAATAATACAAACCTAATACATAAAATAATGCATATGAAACAGTGTCTTTGAATGACATACAATACTGTAATTACATTAGACGGCTTCATTCTTTAAGGATATGTCTTTAATAAATAAAGAAGTCTCTGCCAAAGCAGCAATAATTTATGAGAAATTCTTTTATCTCCATAATTTCATAATAGTCTACATTTTTTTTTCTTTGGCTTATGGAGTACTTAGATTTATTTTTTTTTCTAAACCCATTTGTAAACTTCTGAAAAGGTACTGAGTGCTTGATTACTGAGCATTGTGCCTGATTCAATCTTAATTTACCTGCAGAAGCTCTAAAGACTGTATTCAATATTATTACTTTATTAGATGCTCTTAGGATACCTTTCTACTGACAGCTAAATGAGATTTCTACTAACAAGTAACTACTCACTTCTGGCCTTAAAAGAGTCATTTACAAATGCAGCATGAAATGAGGTGTTGGCAGTTTTTTGTTAGATACTTAAAGAAAATTCAGATGCCTTGAAAAAGGCAGAAAAACATGAGCTAAATGGATAGAGTTGTGCTTTTTAACTGTTTTAGCCTGCTCCTTACTTCAATCAATTAAGAATTCTCTGTGCCTTGCCACAGTATGTGGCTCCTACAGCATGAATAGTTCATGCTTCACTTGTTCTTCTGTAATACCTCTTAGCAAGAAAAATGCCGGTTTCTTTACCTTTCCCCCCCGCCCTTTAACCCTGGCCCTGAGCAGCATAAGTATACATACCCTAAAAAGCTTAACACTTCATGTATGGTAATTGGACTACCTGTCCTCACTAATTTCTTATCTTATTTGTGATTTTACCTAATTTGTTACTCATGCTTTTGAGAAAATTGTCTCTGTGGCTGCCTAAATGTAACAAGAACTTTGATTACACATTGACCACTACGGACTTCTAAATAATGTCCAAGTGTTTATGGCACCTACTGAAAGACACTTTCTACTATTGAACATTAAGCCTGCGGGTAGAGATGATCTCTCCTAAAAGAACTAAGCTCACAGTTGTACGTATATATGTTTTCTAGTAAAGCCTATGTCAATTAACTATATCATTAGATACATCTAACAATTATTACAGCTGTCAAAATATCTGGATTTGGATGTGATTCTACCTAGGAAAAATAAAGTAACAAACCAAAACATCCCCTCCCCCAAACCCTAGAATTGCCTTGGCCAAACAGCAAAGCAGTATGCAAGATGTTTCAGAAGCATTGACAATTCAAAGTGGATTTTGGCTTTGAGGTCTAAGTGGTGGTAAGATGAAAACACCCAAACTGGCAGTTCTGCTGTTACAAAGAGCAAAAGTCAAAAAAAATCTTGTATGTCATCTAATTATGTTTTCATTCTGTCCTCTTCAAGTTAGTAGTCACTGACAGCAACAGACTGTCTGTCTGCTGCCAGAGCCAAGATTATGAAACTTGTTTACCTCATATAATTTCTACAGCACAGGTCCAAAATAAAATATGCTCTTATTTTGCCGAGTATTTTTTGCACTTTCAGTCCATTAATCTTTAGTGACTTTTTAGGAATGGTAAAGGGATGCTAATGTTCTTTAAATATTTATAGTGACAATTTAAATATAACTGCTTTCCTAAAATCTAGAGCTGCCAGAGCTGTTTGTCAGATCTGTTTGCCATGCCCTCACTTACTTTTTGCAGAGAGAAGACAAAAACATGTTTTTTTTTCTTTTAGAAAGAAGAATATTCTAGTTGTTGACTAAAGTCTAATACAAAAGAGAAGCATTTGTAACTGTGATCAACAGTGAATATACACTATTTACTTTTGGTGATTCACAATGATACATTAATGGCCTGTCTATACTTAGGTAAAAAAAATAACTTTAGTACCAACCAGTTTATTATTAAGTGGGTTAAGTAAACTTTAAACTGAAATAAAATAATTTTTCATAACTTAGTACTATGTTCAAGATTTTAAAGAGTGCATTTATATAAGAAAGTGAAAAATGGTGTTACTAGATAATTCTTGAATGTCATAAGATTTTCTTATAACAAGCTTCCTCTTAATTAAAATTACAAACAAAAACCAAACATTCTATAAACAAAACAAAAATACACTTGCATATAGTAAAAAGTAATAGAGAAATGCTATGGAAAAATGATGAAAATAGATTTTGGTCTCCTCATAATAAATGTACTACATACAAAATACCACAATGAAGCAAACATAAAAAAATACTTCAGTCTACACTGAAAAAACCCAAACCAAATCAAAAACCATTTAAAGTCTATTTTTTTACAAACACCACCTAAACTATTGGACATGGATTTAGAAAAGAAATACCTGCTGCAGTTTTTCAGTTTCATCAAGTATCTTTTATCCAATGATATTACTTACATAAGTAAGTCTAAGAGGTAAACAGCTACTGCAAAGGTGGGATGCACTATTCCAGCTTTTCTTTATTTTCTTTTTGAGGAATAAGAAATTAGTCTTATAGCTTTCAACTTAAATATTTTTCTGAAAACCAGCGTGGCTTTATCTTTCTAAAGATTTTGAGTATCTTACATTTTCTCTCAAATGTATATACTATATAATCTTTCTAAACGGTGAACTTAAACAACTGAAACAGTATTACTGCAGGGGCGAACAGGACAAACAAAGAATACGTTAACAGAAAACAAGGTAAGAGACCAACATTTCTTCTTTTTTTGAGATGGTGGGAAAGAGAAAACAGGATGATAACAGAAACTAAGTGAACATAAAATTTTAGAATAGCAGTCCTCAGAGAATGAATTCTTAGGCCAGAACTATAGAAAGTATAAATGACACACAAACTCTACTAAAATCACCTTAGGTATAAAATACATTATAGTTTCTTCATGTAAAATGCTGTTTAAATACTAAGGTTGGATTTTTGCAAACTTTTTTAGAAAATCTAGGCCTTAGAGACAGTAGAAGTATTTCTAAAAGATTAAGCAAGGAATTGTGCATCAATCTTATTATGCAGGGTGGGATCTTACTGTCAATGACATTCTTGATAGCTTAGATTTATCTGTGTGTATTTCTAGACATGATTTTCTACAATATAGCAGGTTCATTTTTACATACTTGTGACTAGCCTCCAGAAAATGATAGTTTTAGATTTTTAAAGTGTTCATATTTATCATAAATTCGCTTGCCTTCTGATTTTCTAGTACTTGACCTAAAGTTAAAAAAAAAAATAAAAATCACATAAATTTAGAAATTATCTGTCATTCATCCTTACCTTTTAAACAAAGAGCTTATCTAATCAAAATAAAATGAAGTCCAAGCAATATCCCGTTCTAAAACAGACATCAGCATTTAGCTATGTTAGAAGCTCCCCTAAAGGCTGTCTGGAATAACAGTTCTTTTGCAGCAGATTCAGTTGCATTAAGTATCTTCTTAAATTAATGATTCTTATGTTTGCAGATGTATATATCTAGGTATAAACACAGAGGCAATCCCCTACATATTTAGAACAAAACCAATTTAGGTTACAGTTATAATCTAAAGGAATAGACTAATATGTATCAATATGTATATTAGACTATTATGTATCAATGCATAAACATGTATAAATGAAAAATATGTATACATGCATGTATACATATGTTATATACATGTACATTTATACACATAAGTATATAGATATATCTGATTTTGGTGGAAAACCAGCAAGTAACCAAATGGATAATGGAATTTTCTGCTGTAATATAATAGTCAGCATGACTCAGTCTGCTTCGCTATTATGGATCAATGTGTTAAATGAATCTTGCTGCCTGAATTTCTGTTCCTGCTAGCTATCTTTAAGTGGTGATTCATTTAGTTAGCTTTGGCATGACTTTGGAATAGCAAGAGAGTTAGAAATAGGTTCCAGATATCACATCACCCTCGATGCCTCAAAAAAAAAAAAAAAAAAAAAAAAAAAAAAGCATTCTGGAGATCTTCTGTTAGTTAACCATGAAAGCAAAGAATGAGTTAGTTTTTCCACCACAAATTACAGTTTTAATAAATCATATATTACTGAATATTAAAAACTTGGGGTGAAATTGTATGCTCATAAACCCAGTTTCATCTTCAGAATGGTTCTGCTCAGTCCCAGGCTGAAGACTCTGGAGCTGTCTCTCGGCACTTCTTGGGGGTCAGCAGGGGCTGGGGGCTACCTGGGCATTGAGAGCTGGGGGGCCACCCAGGATCTGTCAGGGCAGGGCCTGGCACCCAGGGCCCATCCCGCACCCCAGCCAGGAGCAGGGCAGCTGAGGGCAGCCCTGGCCCTGAGCATCAGGCACCTCCATGGAGATGGGGACAGGCCAAGGCTGGGCTGAGACATGAACCCATGGGTGGGTCCAGCTCTGTAGGGCCCATGGCTGGGCAGGGACAGGGCTGTGGGGAGCTAGAGACCAGCCTTGCTATGGCATCACTGGTGCAGGGGCTGTTGGCCCTGGGGGGCTGACATGGGGTTGAGGGCCACGGGAAGGTTGGGGGAAGCCCTGAGGAGGCTGGGCAGGGTCAGTCAGGGCTGGTGGTGCCCTGACAATATTCAAGATTCTTGTTCTTTTTCTGACTGTGCAACAGAGGCTTTTAGAGACCTACTAGTCCTTGCTCTCTGAATGCTCCTAATAGGTACTTATCTTCAGATGTTCCATTTTACATGCTTCCATATCACATTGCTCATTTGAAATCTTGTCATACAAAGGACAGAATTTGTTGTTTAAAGGTGGCTTGTCACGCGTAAATCCTTGTACCATCACATTGTAAACACTGCCCTTTCAGGTTCTGATTCACTTAATCACTGAAGGAGCTACTGTCTTGAAATTAACAATGAGAGACTTCTGCTTCTAACAGCCTACTTGAGGGCAATCAATCGAGAAATTTGGAAACCAAATACTTAATATACATGTGCACGTTATAATGAAACATTCTATCATCTGCTACAACCAACTATATTTTCAGTATGAGCATCAGAATCCCCATGCACTGTGAAATTCTGCAGCCTATCCAGTCTGACAAGAAGAACGGCTGCAATGGCGAGTCACATCTCAGCTCTTGGGTGGATTACCTTGTTTATCAGCCAGATAGATTCACACCTCAGGATCCTCCAAAGTTTGGAACTCAGGCCATGAAACACACATAAACAAACTGAGAAGTAAAAACTGGTTACCATCTATGAATTTGAAAGACAGCCCTTGCAGTTACCCCAGACAAATACCTACGGGAGATCAGTGAACAGGTGAGAAGGTCCCAAGAGGTTCCTCGAGAGAACAGCATATTCCTTTCCTTGAATAATCAGCAATGATGGAACTTAAAAAAAAAACCCTACAAATAAACTCTTAGTTTACAGACAGATAATGGTTTGCAGGGTAGTAAATAGCCCTTCATAAATCTGCCATTTTACATGCAATTCATAATACACAAATTTTAGAACATATCCTTTCCAGATTTTGTCAAACATCTGTAGAAACTAACAGCTTGAACGCAATCTGTTTGATTGTATCTATAAAAAAGCCACTGCGTATATAACAGCAAGAACTGATGTCAACTGTTAAGAGAAGCTATCCGATATTGGAAGTAAATTTCCTGATCAAGACATTAAAAATATTGTGACAGAAGTACATAAACTTTTCTTTGTCTTTCCACTTAGGAATCCATGATCTCTTCACAAACTGAATTCTGACCATATAACTACAGGCACATATTAATAAGATAATTTTCTCTCATTTTGCTTATTATTGTACATCTGAATATGACAATGAGAGGAAAAATGACAAATAGCTTTTTATAGTGACCACAAATCTATAAGGCAAATCAACCTTTTGAAGTTAATGCCTTCATTAAGGTTATTGTAATGTAATGTATTCTAAGGTTGTTGTAATGCATTACATAATTTCTGGTGTTTGGTTTTCTGTTTTGGTTTGGTTTGTTTTTTTAATCTTTATCTGACATTGAGAGAAAATATCTTTCAGTCATGCCCAAATTAACATTGTCCCCTCATTTTTGGGAAATCAGAGAACATTTGATAAGAAACTTCACATTCTGCTTTAATTCCTTTTGCTTCGTGGAGGTATTTATTTCAGTTCATTAAAAGCAACTAACCTGCAGCAAAATATCTTTTTTTCCTTTCATCTATTGTCATCTACTAGCAAGGCCAAAAGTGCTAGTATTGCCACACTTCAGGTGTTCTGGCCTTATGTAGTTATTTTCTCACCTTGCATGAATATTTTCTGTAGGCATTATTTTTGTGTCTCTGCACTTATTTGAGTCTGATTGTCCCTCAAGTAGGGAAAAAAAAAAAAAAAGGCATTTTACTTCAGGTATACGTATATGCTAAAAAGGCCTACAAAGCAAAACAACATGTAATATTCCAAGAGCTATCAGCCTGTATAGTGAGTTAAACAGAAGTAGTAAGACCGCTTGAATGACTCACCTCAGTGAATCTTGACAGCAAATATTGCTAAAAACAATTTTTAATCTGAATTCTGAGCTATATCTTGAAGATTCAGCTGCTGTAAAACTTGAGAAAGTACTTATAAAATATATTTTAAATATTATCCTTTGATGGAAAGCTAATAGAGGTAATCATTTATTACACAGATTCTAAACTGTGTTTATATATTAATATATTATAAAGGATACTTTGCAGACATCACCATTGAAAGAAGTAGTAACTGAATTAAAATCTGCCCTTGAGTGCAAGTGTATCAAATATAAATATGTTATTTTCAGTAGAGTAGAAACACATTACTTCCTATGAAAGGAATGTGTAACACTCATTTATTATCAAATGTAGAAACTGCTAGTACCACCTACTGGCAGAACTGCAAAATTGAAAAATATTTTCTATTTATAATATTC